>JAODAL010008612.1:0-116492 GCA_025379985.1 Phyllomedusa bahiana | reverse complement strand
GGGTTTTCGGGGAAAGGGAAGAAAGGGTACGGTACACTAATCAAACGGGCTTGAAAAGTTTCTCTATGGGTAAATGGCACTAAAATCCGGCAACACCCCGGGAAGGGCAGGCTTAATTAAGGCATGACCCGGCAATAGCCAATTCCCGGTGCACGGGCCCTTTTAAATCCGCAGTGGGGGCGTGCCCCTTAATCGGGGAGGGGGCCACCGGGAGCTAGCCGCAACGGGAGTGCACCGGGAAATAGAGAGGACCCGGGGCCCCGGGGTGAGCCGCCCACCGCCCGATAGCGGCGGGGGTGCCGTCGGGGGCGACCGGGGGTGTGCCCCCCCGGGACGGGGGTCGGGGCCCACCCGGACAGCTGCCATTTGATAGTCCAAAAAAGTTCATTTTTCCATTTGGGGGGTACGCTACTGCAAAGACACCATTCGCAAATTCCAATAAAAGAACTATTTCTAATACTGTTTGTTGCTGTAAATTTTTTTTTTTTAAAAAATTTTTTTCCAGTTTTTGGGGGGTAGAGTTCTTCCATAAGAACCTTTAAATTTCCCCCCCTTAAAAAAAAATCTATTTCAATACGGTTTCCCTTGAAAATTGTATTGATGCCAAATTTTCTTTTTTTGCTATTTTGGGGGAACAGCTAGTCAAAACACTGTTACAATCTCCAATAGAAAAAAAACATTTAAAATACTGGTTCTTCTGCAAATTTTATTGAATCCCAAAAGGTCTTTTTGCGTTTTGGGGGGAAACACTTTTTGCTTTAAAAACCGTTAGCAAATCCCCTAAGAAAAAAACTCTTTTCAAATACGGGTTTTTACTTGAAAATTATATTAGGGCCCAAAAGTCATTTTTTGCTTTTTTGTGGAAAAACCTATGCAAATACAATAAAATCTCCTAAGAAAAAGAAATTTTTCAAATTGGGTTGCTTGCTGAAAAATTATTCATAGAAAAAATGTCATTTTTCCACTTAGATTTCTTGAAACAGCCCAAATACCAATCCCCATATAAAAAAAATTTTTGAATTGTGGTTGTTGCTGAAAATTTATTCGACTGAAAAAAAAATTTTTTTTGCATTTTTTAAAGTTTCAGTAATTGTATAAAACCATCTCCAATTCCTTACAAACAAGTATTTTAAATAGTGGTTGGTTGCTGAAAATTATCTGAGGGCAAGAAAAGTTCATTTTTCGCTTTTAGGGTTTATAATTTTTAAAAAACTACCGTCTCCAAATCTCCTATACAAAGTAATGTATTTTAAATAGTGGTTGCTTGCTGAAAATGATACTGAGTGGAAAAAAGTTAATTTTTGCCACTTTTGGGGGTGAAATACCTTTCACATACACCTTTTGTTATTGTCATACAGATATATATCCAGAAAAAAGTTCTCTCTGTTGCTAATTACTCAGTGCCAAAAAGGTAATATTGCCAGTTTTAAGTCCACATGTGGAAATATACCATGCTTTATTGTTTCCACATTTCAGTGAGGGAAAAAGTATTTTTGTCCCCCCCAAATTTTGTAAGTTCTCCCACTTAAAAAAGGAGAGGGGTTTATTTCATCATAGGGAACCTCAACTATAGAACAAAAGGAAAACAATCCGAAAATCAATTGTCTGATTTGGGAAAAAATTTTTTTTCATTGCAAATAGGGGGAAAATAAATTTGGCCAAAAACAAAATTATCTCAATACTTTGTTTTAAAAATCCTTTGTTGGGGATGAAGATTCAAAATTTTTTGTAAGTTTTCACAAGGTTGGCAACAACCCCGTTCTGATAGTTGGCCCTTCCTCCATGCAGTTCTCCCTAGGCGGGTGTTTGGGTCGTCACTGGGGGAACACGACTTTTCACCCCTCCAAAAGGTTTTTTATATGGGTTGAATCCGGAAATGGTAGCCGCTTTAGGACTTGAAATGCACTTTACGAAGCCACTCCTTTCGTTGCCCGGCTTCGTTTGGGATCCTTGTCAGCTGAAAAACCCACCCCAATTTTCTTTTAAATTCCCTGCTATGAAGGATTTTTGCACTCAAAATTCAAAATAATCCCCCCATTCATTTAAAAATTACATACAGTCGTCAGGTCTCTTTGCAAGAAACAACCCAAACATGATGTTGTAAACCCCCCAGTTTCACAGAATATGGTTTTTTCTTTGGAAGTAACCCAGCCTTCCCTCTCCCCTGCAAACATGACGTTTTTGTGTTTCTTACCAAACATTTCTACTTTGGTTTCACTGACCTTTTACATTCTCCCAAACCTCTGGGTCACCCAAATCCCTAGCAAACTCAAGGGGCCCAAAAAGGACTGGCTTAAAGCGGGGGGAAAACTCGGCACGCAAGATCTACCCCTTGGCGGCGTAGTTTGTTCTTTTGGAGCCTTTGTTACATTGGCCCGCCTCTGCAGGTCATCAAATCCCACTGGGTTTGGGGTTTTTTTCCTCACCATTCGAATCTTTTAACCCAACGTTGTGAATCTTGTTGGAGCCCCAAAACGAGAAAGATTCATGTTTTGTATGTCTTCCATTTTCTAATTATTGCTCTGACAGTTATTTCTTCCAAAGCAACTTTTTGCCTATTGCAATTCCGTCTTTCCACCTGGTCAGGGCTACAATTTTTTTTCTTTTGTCCTTAAACAGCTCTTTGGTTTTCCCTAGTGGGGTTGGAGGTACTTTTGGGGGTTTTGGCACATGGTAATGAGGACCCCCTTTTCACTTTTTGCAATGGGCCCGAAGAACTTACCCTCTCTTGCAACTTTGTACTTTTGATTTGGGGGCAGCAAAAACACCCCAACGGAACATGGGGGTTTTCAGGGGGGGCTTAGTTATGGGGTGCAGGGTACAGTCTAGGGGGCCCCGCATCTTGGGGGGGCCCAAAATCCCTTTGACATAAGACACCGTATGGAATGGCACAGGTAAATGAGGGGGGGGCCCCCCATTCCTTTTTTTACCGGGGCCCAAGAACTTTAAACTTAGCCTTTGCGGGCTGACTAGTTTAACGGCATACCATTGGGACAGCGAGAAATCCTATGGGAAATTGAGGTTCCATTTTTTACAAGATTACGCAGTACCATTGGTGGCAGCGAGAACAGCCAAAGGGAACCTATACAGGTGATAAGAACCTTAAATTACCATCCAAAGAGCAACCCCGCAAACGTGGGAAAAACTTTGCAAAAAAAATTTGTCTCTAAAAGTACAAAAAAAAATTGGATTTAAATACTTTAAAAACCTTTAATGGGGACTGAAAAGATAAAACAGCTTTTCAAACGGCGTACTATAAGAGTGCCGCGGACTACATTAGACACATACCATTGTGGGGAGCGGAACATGGCAATGGGGGAAAATGGGGGTCCGGTTCCACAAGATAAAACAAGGGGAAAATGAGGTTTCCGGTTTAAAAAAGATTGCAATGGGGAACAAAAGGTTCCGGTTTGACAAGAAGGCAGCATACCATTGGGGGCAGCGAAAACATACCCAAAAGAACCTCTACAAATGGGAAAACTTAATTACCACGTAATAGAAACTTACACATGAACAGGTTGAAAAAATTTGGGTTCTAAGAGTGACAAAGAAAATGAGATACTAAAATCAAATTTCCTTTTAATGGCTAACTGAAAAATGAGGGGACACTTTCAAGCAGGGAACTATAGGAGGGTCATGGGTAATTAAACGGCAGTACCATTGGGGCAGTGAGAAAACAGTGGGAACCCACAATGGGGAGAACGTAATTACCCCTGTAGTATAAACTGACACGTGGGAAAAAAGTTGTGAATTAAATTTTGGCCCCTAAGAGTGACAAAAAAAATGAGAGACTAAAAACAAAAATTCCTTTAATCTAACTGAAAAGAGACAGTTAATTTTTTGGGTTCAGTTATCAACCCCCACCACTGGATGAATGTGCTTCCCCATATAATGCTGCGACATTAGAATTGAAGAAGAAGCAAAAAAGTCTCCAGTTGGTCAATGAACACGCTCAAAAACCTCATTCTACTGTCAATTTCTGTGGTTTTAAAGGGAAATTTCCACTTTTTTCTGAACATGATCAAGGGGGGTTTTCTGAGTAATCGGAGAAATTTTCCCCCATGCTTCCCAAACCCCCTCCACAATTGTATTGGGGAGGGCACTTTTGCGTATCAACTCAACCCCAAAAACAGCCAATGGGTTAGACTGGTGACTGCTTGGCCACCCATTTCAAAAGAAAATCAGCTCCGCTTCTTCCCTAAATAGTTCTTTCATAATTTTGGGAATTGTCTTTGGGCTTGTCCTTTGCAGGGTGAAATTGGCTCCAATCAAGTGCTGTCCACAGGGTATGGCATGGCATTGATAGCCTTCCTTATTGATAGCCTTCCTTATTCAAAATCCCTTTTACCTTGTACAAAACTCCCACCTTACCAGCACTAAAGCAACCCCGGACCATCACATTACCTCCACCATGTTTGACAGATGGCGTCAGGCACTCTTTCAGCATCTTTTCAGTTGTTCTGCATCTTACAAATGTTCTTCTGTGTGATCCAAACACCTCAAACTTCGATTCGTCAGTCCATAACACTTTCTTCCAATCTTCCACTGTCCAATGTCTGTGTTCTTTAGCCCATATTAATCTTTTCCTTTTATTAGCCAGTCTCAGATATGGCTTTTTCTTTGCCATTCTGTCCTGAAGGCCAGCATCCCGAAATGGCCTCTTCACTGTAGACGTTGAAACTGGTGTTTTGCGGGTACTATTTGATGAAGCCCCATTTGAGGCCTTGGGGGGTCATTTCTAAAACTAGAGACTCTAATGATTGCCCGTTCTCTTTGCAGTAGGGAACCCAATTCCTTTCTACTCTGGTTAAGCCTGTTTTGTGCCTCCCGAAGGGGTAGTACACCCCTTTGTGGGGAAATCTTCAGTTTCTAGGCAATTTCCGCAGGGGAATAGCCTTAATCTCTCAAACGAGAATAGATTTGGGGTTTCAAAGAAAGTTCTCTTTTTCGGGCCTTTCTGCGGTTTAAATCGAACCAACAAATGTAAGCTTAGATTCCAACTAGCTCAAAGGGGGTCAGTTTTAGGCTATGTTCACGGCATAATTGGGGGGGCGTACAGTAGCCCCCCAATTACGCCCGGGTTGGGAGTTTGGGGGTTCCCCCCGTACCCCCAACCGGGGGGGGGGTATTCCGCCCCATAAAAGTCATTACCCCGTGTTATTCGCGCAAGTAATTGACAGTCACATCTCCCCCGGCGTACAAAACTGTTATTACCAAATTTTGCCCTCTTGCTCGTATTTAAACGCAAAACACGCAAAAGCACGCTGAAATTCCCCCGGGGAACAAGCTTTTTTTCTTAATCAGCAAAACTGTTTTCAGCTGTGTAACTATTGCACAAGGGGTTTTTAAAATACCAATAACCTTTTTACACAGTTAGCAAAAACAAATTAAACCCTTAGAAACTGGGAATGATGGTTTTTTGGAAATGGGGTCTTAAACATTTGCAGCTGTAAGTCATTTCCATATTAACAATGTAAAGGGATTTCTGATTTATTTAAATTTTGCTTTTATTGAAAAAAAAATGTGCTTTTTTTTCAAAAAATAAGGAAATGCTAAGTGACCCCAAAAATTTTTAAAGGTAGTGTTTTTACAACAGCATTAAAATTGTCTACTGTTTTTGGCATATTTTTTAAAAGTCTTTTTTTTGTTTTTAACATTTGGGGGCTTAGAAATTTTTTTGTATTATTTTACATTTTCAAAAGATTTCAATATAGATTTTTTAGGACCATCCAGTTCGACATGGCTTTTAGGGGCCTTATGTTAAACACCCCATAAAAAGACTACATTTTAAAAAATTCACCCCTTTTGGTATTTTAAGATAGCATTTAAAAATTTTTTAATCCCCTAGGGTTTTTACAAAATTAAAGCGGATGGGGGATATCTCAAAAATTAAAAATTTTTCTTTTTCATAAAGATGATTATTCACTGGAACATAGTAGATGTTACCAGGGAAAAGCAAATCAATACGGATTCCCCCAATTCTGCTGTTTCTAAGCACCCCCTTTTGCTTAGTATGCTGTTTGATCAACGCAAGACTAAAAAAGGGGGAAATACCTTTGGGTTCTTTTTTAAGTGCCATTATAGGTTTGGGGCCCCTAAGGGGTAAAACTTATTAACACCCCAATAAGACCCGATTTTAAACGTCCCCTTTAAGGAATATATCCATGGGTGTAGTGATTATATTAACCTCACAGGTATTTAACACACTTTTTTAGCATTAGGCTGTGAAAATAATATGTGGTTTTAGCTGAAAATGCTCCATTTTCACAAGGAATTCTGGAAAGTTTGGCAATGCCTCATATGTGGGTGTAAACTACTGTTTGGGTGCGTAGCAGGGCGTACAAGGGAGGATGCGTTGCTTTGCTTTTGGAATGCAGATTTTGATGGATGCCATGTCGCATTTGCAAAGCCCTTAAAGTACCAGAACAGGGGAAACCTTTCCGCCCCGGGATAATCAAAAGAGGGTAAGGGAAGGTAGTTCTGACCCGCACCAAAATAATGTGCAGATTGGGGGTGAGGGTTAAAATTCAGAAAAGGCTGTTTACAAGAAAATTTTTCCCCGCTGCCCGTAAGGGTGGGGAATAATACAGGCAGGCTAGCAGGTGCTGGGATTTGGGGACTCCCCATTGGGGAACAGACGGGGTATCTGCACAAAGACAAAGAAAGTTGTTTTTTTCTGGGGCTTTGGGACTGGGTGGGGCGATGAGAACCGGCGTAGATGACTTTGGGACCCAAGGAAAAATTAAGGGAAGGGGTGTCCTTAAAATTTACTCAGGACTTAAGACAAAAGACAGCAAGGGCCTCCAAAGTATATTTCAGAAAAACAAACCCGATCATTTCCCCCAAGAGGCAGTGGGATATAAGGGAGGTGAATAATGGCTCAAAATTGGTTAGGAAAAAAGGGATTTGGGGTTTTTGAGCACTGGTTGACTGATGTCTTGTCTACAAACCCTATTAGATAGAACGCACTAATGGGGAAAAAAACTTTTTTTTAGGGAGAAAATACCCGATGTTGGAAGATATTTAAACTAGGGGCTGAGGGGGGGCCCCAACCCAACATTTACCCATCAAATTGAAGACAGAAAATACGGGAAAAAGAAAAAACGGGGGAGGAATTAATAAATTAAGGGCGAGAAAAAAAAAAATTTAAAAAAAAAAAACCCTAAATTTCATCGACCCCTGCCAGAATCTTACCGATAAAAATTAAAGAACAAAAATTTTTTTATAAATGAAAAATTAATAGAGAGAAACCGAAACATGGGGGGAGATAGCTTACTTCATTAATTTCCTAACAGTTTTAAAAAAATCTAAAAAAAAGGAATGTTTTATGCTTTTATAAAAATGCTGCTGAAACTACGGAAAATATAGAACGGAAATTTTACATGTGGAGTATTATGGTAGATATATATGGGGCATGGGTAATAAAAATAAAAATTTTAAAAGGAGTCTACAAGTCACCAAATTAAAGAACCCAAGGGAAAATACTCCTCAACAAAAATGGAAAGCAACATAAAAAGCTTATTTGGGGGCTTCAACTACCCCAACATAAGTGGGAAAAGAAACCTTTGAATCTCATAAAGGAAAAAAGGTTTTTGTTAATAACAAAAGACATTTTCCTTTCCAACGGGCAGAAGCCAATGAGGGGGCCCCTTTTGGAAATAATATTGACTAACAAACCCCCACGATAACAAAGGTTAAGGGTTTGGGGAAAATAGTGAACCCCAATATGACAAATTTCCCAATTTTCCCTTTAAAAGTATTTTGTTGAGGAACTACAAAAACATTGAATTTCGGGAAAAGCTTTTTTTAATTGTTTAAAGGAACCCAAAACCGTAATTATGGGAAAACGATTTAAAAAAAAAACAAAAAAAATAATAAAGTGGGAGATACCAAATGAAAAATAAAATTATTAAAAAACAAAAAAAACCCAAGGGGTTCAAGTTGAAAAGGAAACAATAATGAAAAAAAGGAAAGAAATTAACCCTTTCCCGACTTTTGGCCAAAACCTCCCCCGGAAAATTGCCCGGGAAAGGGGTTTCCCGAAAAATTGCCGAAAGGAAAAGAAAGGGCAAAATTGCCCCGCTCCCCAAAGCCCCCACATGATTACCGCGGGTTTTTCATGCCCCCCCCCCCGGGCCGGAGTGCGCTCCGGGCCCGGGGTTTAAACCCCCCCCGATGTCGCGAAAACTTGGTCGCACATCGCGGTTTGGGGCGGCGGAGGGGACTCCGGGGCCCCCGCCGACCCTCAACGCAGTAACGGCGCTGAGCGCCAGTCCCCCGGTCTCCTCCCAAACAGCCCCGGTTTGGCAAATTTACAGCATCCAGGGTTGTTTTGGTGACGTCACGATCCCACAAGAAAGGTTTGGGCACCCGGGAAACAAAACATTGCCATGGAAAACCGGGGATACAGCTAAAACCTGTAATGCTGATCCCCTTTTGCATGAATGATTTTGACGATGGGTTTTTGAAATTTCCCCCCTGGGGGGGAAAGTGTAAAAAGTATGAAAAATTTAAAAAAAAAAAATTTTAAAAAAGTAAAACACAAACCCCAAAAAAAAAATTTAAAAACACGTACATCCCCTTTTCCCCTTTTAAAAACGCCAATCGCCCTAAAAAAAAATCAAAAAAAAATTAAAGTACCCATTTTTGGGACCCCGGGGTGCGTAGCAAAGCCACCCTTTATAAATCTGTCATTTAATTAACCCTACGGTGAACCCGTAAAAAAAAAAAAACCCAAAAAACGCACAGAATAGCGATTTTGTTTCATCCCCCCAGCACATAAAATGGGGGTAAAAAGTAATAAAAAAAATCATATAAACATCAAAGTGATCCAAATTAAAAAACGTCATTTTCACCCCCAAAAAAAAAAGCCCTTACAAAACTCTTTAGGGAAAAAAATTAAAAAGCCCGGGCCCTTTTGAAGATAGCGATGCAAAAATATTGTTTTACCCCAATTTTAAAAACCCTTTTTTTCAAAAAAATTGTGTTTTCAAAAAAAAAAAACTTTTTTAAATTGGGTTTCACCCGGAAAATTCTAAACCCACAGAGAAAACAATTTGGGTAAAGGATACTGCATGGGGGAAACGCTTTTAAAAATAAAAAAAAAAAAACCCAAGTTTATATTGCAGTATTTTCTTCCCTCCCCTTCCAAAAAAACAGATTTAAAACGATCAAAAAGTTTTGCCCCCCCAAAAAATTATTACAAAAAAAAACTTTAAACCATTCCGCAAAAAAAAAGCCCCCTATACAGCCCCTTTAAACAGAAAAATAAAAAAATTATGGCCCCTCGGGATTTGCGGTGATGCAAAAACTTTTTTCCCTTTTTCAAATAAAAATTTGTTTTTATTTTTTTAAAAGCAAAAAAAACATTAAACAAATAAACAAATGTGGAAACGTTTTAAAACTTTATAAACCCTGTGAGTAAAACTAGCTTTCCCTTTTAAACCGCACAGTAAACCGTTTGTAAAAAAAAAAAATAAAAAAAAACTACCGGGTTTGTTTTGTTTTTTTGAACAAAATGCTTCAAAAAAAACCTTAAAAAAAAATATCAAAGACATACCCCCCCGAATGGTATCAATAAAAAAATAAAACTCATCTCGAAAAAAAAAAAGCCCAAAAGCAGCCCCCATATGAAAAAAATTTTAAGAAAGCAAAGGCGCAAATCCCAACCCCTTAAAAACGAAAACTTTGTTTTTAAAACTGGGTTCTTTTGTTGAAAAAGTAATAAAACATAAAAAACTAAAAAAAAATTTTTATATCTTTTTAAATTTTTCCCGCCCCCCTTTTTAAAAGTTATCCCGTCATTTATCCGTATGGCGAAATACTGAAAAAATGAACCCCAAAAAAATGGCGGAACTTTTTTTCCCCCCCTTTTCCTTTTCCCAAAGGCCCAGGGCAAAAAAAAAACACCTGTGCACCCAAAATGCAAAAAAAAACCCTTTGGGAGACCCTGGGGGGGTTTGGGAATAAAAAATTTGGGCAAACTTCTGGAAAGGGTTTCACCTGTTTTTTTAAGGGGGGCTTTGGAGATGCACAGGGCCCCCCCACCAATACTTTTCGCCCAAAAGCCAAATACCCTCCCCCCCCTTGTACCCCGCCATGCCCCAAAAACCACATTTTAAACCCCCACATTTGGGTTTCCCCGAATTGGGAAAGGGTTTTTTGGTTTTAACACAATTTTGGGGTTTTTTTTTAAAATTTTTCCTTTGTAAAAATTTAAAAATTTTCAGCAAAAAATTGCAAAAATTTTTGGAAAAAATAAAATTTTTTTATTTTCAGAGCCAAAGCAAAAAAAAATTTTTGTAAAAACGCCCTGGGGGGTTTTGTTTTAAAACCACTACACCCTGGTTATATTCCGAAAGGGGGTTGTATTTTTCCTTAGGGGGTCTTTTTGGGGGTTTTTTTAATTTTTTTTGGGGGAAACCCTTGGGGTTCCGCAAAATTTAAAGGGCCCCCCTAAAAATTGTAATAAAAATGAAGGCCCCAAGTAAAAGGGGGTCCCTCCTCCTTTTCTGGGGCTTGGGGTTGAGCCAAAAAAATCACAGGGCCACTTTGGGGTTTATCTTCTGAAAAGGGCAAAAATTTCCGGGGAACCCAAATAAATTTGCTTTTCCCCTTTTTCACATTTACCGTTATTTTTTCAATAATCATAAATTTTAAAAATCTGCAAAAAAATTTGAAATTTTGAAATTTTTCCACTTCCACTTTCCCTTTAAATTTTCTGTGAAACACCTAAGGGGGTTAAAAAAACTTTCTAAATGCTTTTTTGAATTTTTTTAAGGGGTGTATTTTTCTTGGATGGGGGCTTTTGGGGGGTTATCTAACATAACAGCAATCAAAGCACTTTAGAACTGGACTGGCCCAAAAAATATGTTATTCCCAAATTTTTTGAAAATTTAAAAAATTTACTACAAATTTTTAAGCCCCAAAATGTCGAAAAAAAAAAAAAAACTTTTAAAAAAAATTGATCCCAAACTCAGCAGACATAGGGTAATGTAGTTATAAACTATTTTAGGGGGAAATAACTATCTGTCTTACATGCAAAAATTTTTTGAATTTGGGAAATTTGGGTAAATTTTTTTAAATTTTTTTTCACCATAATTTGATAATTTTTAAACAAATAAACAACATTTTTGGGAACCAAAATTTTCTTACTATCTTATAACAATGTGTAAGATAAAACAATTTTCGGGGAATCCCAGGGGTTGGGTTTTAAAAGTGTCAAAAATTTAATTCTAAACATAAAGTGACACATCCCAGTTTTAAAAAAATAGGGGCTCTGTCAGAGGGGCCCAAAAACTGGCTCCGGGGGTTAAGGGGTTAAAGGGTTGTCTCGCTAAAAAGGGAATACTTTCAAATTGTGGGGAAAAACCCCAAAAATTAAAGACATTTTCCAAATATATTGCATTGTTCCTCGTTTTCCCAAAGAATACAAGGGGATTTATTCCCTCCTTGCTATTTCATTTTCCCTCTTTTAACCTCCCTGTAAACAAATCCCCCTCCTGTTTGCCCCAAAAGATTTTAACAAAGTGAGTCATCAAAACGGGTTTTGGGCCAGTGCCCAGTAGGGGCCCTGTGCTGCCCAGACAGAAAAAAGCTTTTTTATCCCCAAGTAAACGCCTTTTAATTAGGGCTTTTGTTTTGGGATAATAAAAGTCCTTTAAGTATTTTTTGAAAAAGCAAATTAATTTTAATTTAAATTCTGAAAGCACGGAACTTAGGGCTGTACAAGCAGGAAAATTTATGCAAATTAGTCGGAAACCCGGGAAGGGACAGAAAATTTTCCCTTTATGCTTTTCTTTAAAACCCCTGTGGGGGGGAAAACCCTCCTTTAAGTTTACTTAAAAAAGGGGGGGGCATGAAAAAAGCTTTACAAAATAGAAGGAAAAACTAAAAAAAATTGGTAAAAAAAAAAAATGATGACAACAGCATAGCTGGAGACAGAGAAGCATATTGCCAAAGAAGGTAAAAAGTACTCCAAAATATTTTTAACTATATAAGTAGTTAAAAGACTAAAACTGAAAATTTTGGGCCCCCTTTTAAAAAGTATGAGAGGTATTGTAAAAGGTTTAAAGGAAAAAAAAATCTATTAAAAAATTTTCTTCTCCACCGTTTTTAAAATGGGGGAAAAATTTTCCCCCTGTTAATGTGAAGGGGGTTTGGGAAAATCTCAAAGGGGTATTTTTCACAAAAAGTGTATTTTTAGAGGGGCGTGTTGGGATCAGTGTTTCAAAACCTTTAAAAGGGCCCCCAAAATACCCATCTTGCATGGCAGTGGGTTTTTTTCATTGCTTTCAATAAAAACCCTGCATCGGTTGTTCAACTTATGATCCCCGATCTGGGTTACATTTTCCCTTTCTAAAAAATTTTTTGGTGCGGAAAATTGAAAAAAAAACCTTATGCCTTTTTTGGCGAAAAGGTTTTGTTTTTTGGGACCTTTCAACCCTTCGTAAAAAGGGAGGGGGTCAAAATGAAATTAAAAACAGGTTAAAATTCCCAAAAAACATTTTAGTTTAGTTTTTTTTTACCTTTAAAAAAACCCAAAAAATTTTTTCTATTTTTAAAATTTTTTTCTAATTGCCATTTTAAAAAACCCAAAATAACTTTTTTTGTTTCCTATTGAGGGAAATTTTTCCTGTAAGGCCATTTTTTTGCTGGCAAAGGGTTTACTTTTTAATTGGGTCCCCAATTTTTTTAGAATACAGGGAAAATTTTATATAACTTTTTTTTCCCAAATTTTTTTAGTGGGACTTAAAAGGCCCAAAAAAAAACCCCAAAATTTTTTTAAACTTTTTTGGTTTTTTTTTTCTTCAAGGTTGTTCAGTGTCCCGGGAAAAATTTTGTTTTATTCTTTAATGAAAAGATTTTTATGGCCGCTTTAACAAATTTTTTGTAACTTTTCTATTTGTAAAATGGCAACGGGGCAATTTGAACTTTCAATATATATTTAATTAAAATGCTTTTTCCCCGGCAGTTTGTCGCTGAAATTTAAAGGCCCGACCCGCTACAAAAGCCCATACTGCACTATGCCTTTACTAGAAATGCCCAAATGTCTTTAAGGGGTTAAAGAAACTTTTTATAAAAGCCCCCTTTTTTTTTATTTTGAAAAAACTTGTAGAAAACGGGGGAAAGCCCCCAATTTTGGGCAATTTCCCTAAAAAAAATGCAAAAAGGGGTCAAAAAGTGATCCTGAAAACTATAGGTCAGTAAGTAAAACCCTTTTTTGAAAGGAAAAAATTTTTTAAAAGGTTTTCTAAGAATGCTCTATGGAGTATCTCACTGAAAAAAAATTGTATGACCCCTTTTCCCAGCTTGGGGTTATGAAGAATCGTGTGTCAAACTAATCTCTTCGGGCTTCAAATCGGGAGGTTAGTTTAGCTGGGGGGGGGAGGCACAAAGATGTCGAAAAATTCGGGATTTTTCAAAAGCATTTGTTTCCCTTGTGCCACAAAAAGGGGTTGGTAAGTAAAAGGGAAAATTTTCTTGGACTGGGTGAAAATTTTTTGTAAGTGGATAAGTAACTGGTCGTGACAAAAAACCAAAGATTAAAATAAATCAAGGGAAACATACTGAGCCCGGACCCCTAGATACCACGGGGTCATTTTGGGGCCCGTTTTCTTTTTTAAATTTTTATTAATTAATGATTTTACAAAAGGTTTTTACAAAAAAATTTTCAATCTTTAAGATGAAACTAAACCTGAAAAAGTCACCCAAACCACAATAGAGGATAAAAACCCCAATTTTTAAAGGGTTTCTGAAACAATTTGGTAGCTTGCACAGAAAAGGAGCAGTTTGGGGGTTTTAACATAGAAAAAATGAAAATTTTATGCAAAAGGGGAAGGGAAAAAAATCAAATTTTAATTACTTATTAAAAAAAAAAAAATCGGGGTAAAAGTGACATGGAAAATAATAGAGTTTGGCAAATTTTTCTTAAAAATTAGGGTTTCCGGTCCTTCGCCGAATTTCCCGACAAAAAAAATTTTCGGTCCAAAATTTTATTTGGGGGAAATAAATTGGGCTTTTTAAAAACCCAACTATTTCCAGGTTGCACAGACCCTGCGGGGTGCGTAAAAACCCGTTGTGCCATGCTTAAAAAATGCGAGGGAGTTTGGGTTTTGGGTTTTTCATACGTTGTTTTTTTAGTAGGGAAAACCGGATGCCCTGCCGCCACTTTTAGAATCCTTCACTAAAAATTTTCCCCTTTGGGCACTTTAAGGGGGCCAAAACTGCCCAAAAAAAACTAAAGCGGGAAGGGTTCCCCGATAAATTTAAATGCCAGAGAAAGCTGGAAAAAAAAAAAGCTGAGAGTCAGGTGGCAACTTTAAGGACAGAGTGTGGGGGTGACCGGCGGCCCACCCCAAAAAGCACATAGGTCAAAAACATTTGGCACAATGACATTTTTGGAGGGGGAAAAAACAGTAATGGGGCCCCCCAGAGTGGCACAATGACACAGTGGGGGGGGTTACTGCAGCACCAAAGCAGCGGGCATAAATTTCAGACAGTGGCCCCAATGACTTTCGGAAGGGGCAAAAAAAGGAAAGTAGGCCACAAGTGGAAAAATGAAAACAGTGTGGAATCACGGCAGCAGCGCATGAGGTCAGGCAGTGGCACAATGACTTTTTTGGGGAAAAGGTTGGCCAAAAAAAAAGGAAGGTGGGGGGCCCACAGAAAGTGGCCCACAAATGACAAGAGGGGGAAAAGGTGACGGGGGTCAAAAGGGGATGAGGTCAGGGGAACGTGGCAAAAATGACATTCTGGAGGTGGCAAAACCCAAGTAGGCCACGGGAGCGGCACAATGACGAGAGGGGAGGGGGGGACGGCGGCGGAGCAACAGCTTTGAGGCAGAGAGGGGCAAAAAGGACACAGGGGTGGTTTGTAAACGGCACCAGCAACAGCACAAAGGGTCAAAAAGTGGCACAAGGGAAGGGAGTGTGAGGGTGGGTGGCAATCCCCGGCCCCCTGGAAAAAGATGGTTGGTGGCAGAGGGGAAAAAACGGGGCAGAATGTGGGCACGGGGGGGGGCGCTTCAGAATATTTGGCTGAGGCGGGTTTGTCTAAAACCCATACTCATTTCTCACAGTTTGGGTGAGGCGTCTTAACTTTTTGAGTCGACCCCCTAAGGCTTTGGGTGTGTGGGAATCCTAGCCATCCACCCTGTTTTCATCTTGAAAAAGGGTTTTAGTCGTTCCACTTTTCCCCGTGGAAAAGCGGGTTCCCCTTTGGGGTAACGAGGGCCCCCGCCAAGCTGAACACCCGCTCTGATCCCCACACTACGGGCCCCGGGGGCAGCCTTCCCCAACGAAACTGGGCAATTTGGGGGCCAAATCCAGTTTGGCTGCCCAGTAGCCCAGCGGATCTTCAAAACGGGGGTTTGGCAGAGGGGCTGCCCAAAAGTAGGCCACCACCCCGGGTTTCGGGACTGCTCCGGGTCCCTGCTGTCGGGCCCGACTACCCCCCTCCTAGGCGGGGGGGAAGGGAAAGGGTCTCATAAATAAACCTCCGACTTAGGTTGCTGTTGTTGGAGCTGGTACTTCCCCCAAACCCCCCAACCCCCCCCAGAGCCGCGGCAGTAGTACGTAAAGCGCTGAAAAACCCCCCCCGGTCGACCGGGGGGGTAACAAAATGGCCAGGGGGCCCAAATAAATAGGGAGGATTTCCCTTTTAGAAATTTGATTTTGTCCTCCCTCCCCAGTAGGGGGAAAAAAAGGCCCCCCTTTGGGGGGACCGGTTAGGGAGGGCCCAATAGGGTGGAGACCCAGAAGTCACCCCCCTGCCGGTTTGTTTACTATTCGTCTGTCACAAGCCGGGAAAAATCAGCTTCGCGGGCCATTTGCAAAAAGTGACCCGGGGGGTTTCCCTGCCTCCATCTCCACTGAAAAACTGCCACGGTGCTTGCAGGTAAACTGCCTCTTCCTCATCCCCCTTCACTTCCTCCAGCTGCCCCGGGCCCCTCCTTTTCTTGTCCCTGGGAAAAAAAAAACCCACCCCATTTCACCAAAAATGCTTCTTCCCCCAATGTCCTCCTCCCCCCTCCATTTTAGTCCCCACCGGATATGTGGCCGCGGTTTGTAGTCCCCCCACATTCCAGCCCCTCCCCCAGACAGAATTTTTGCATCTTTTTCCGGGGACATGAAGCAGGGGAATTGACAAAAATTCACCTTTTGCCCCGGGCCCGGACTTCAAATAACTTGGCCTCCTCGAATGGCCTCAACAAAGGCAGGTGTCACGCATGTCTGACATAAAATTTCACAGTGGAGTACCCTGCCCGCCGGGAAACATAAAAAAAATCTTTTAATGGCCTTTCTCTGTTTAAAAGCATCGGTCCAACTCCCGCGGCCTGGAAATTCCCAAAACGGGGGGAAAAAAATCGCATATCAAGTGTTTTGGGGGGAGGCCGTTCTGCCGCGGGCAATTCGAGGGAGGGTTTTCCCTGGTTTTGTGGGAATGGATGAAGTGCATGCACATTTTTCCGGGCCATTTTCAGAATCTTCTAAGATGGGGGGGGAAGTTTTTCAGGAACCTTTTCACAAACCCGATTGGGCACGTGCGCCATGCAGGGGGATGGGCCAACCCTCCCCGGGCAGCACCCGGGCCCATGTTCCTTTTCCCCTTGTCCTTCACCTTTTGGGTTTCCCAAATTTTCAGTTGGCGCAGAGAAAAACCACAATGGGTTTCTTTCGCATGACGAGGGGGCCGTTCCCCCCCCTGTGTGAAATTCGTTCGCCGAGGGGAAGCCAAGTGGGAGAATTGCGGACACCGCTGTGCCCTACCCCATGTGGTTTTGAAGGAGCAGTACTTGTGGAGGGTAAGATGGGGGGTTTGGTTGGGGGAGGAGGAGGAGGCGGACATTGGGGGCAGGGCCCCCCAGTTTTTACAACGTGGAGGAAAAAGCGGCGCTCCCGTCCAAAATTGTTGGTGTGCCCCGGGCAGGGAAACAAAATTCACCCCCAAAGGCCCCTAAAGGGGCCCTGTACTGGGCCCGACTTTTAGTTTAAAACTCCCGACGTCCGCCTGCCCCTTTCACCTTTGGAAAAAAAACCGGAAAAAGAAAGGACTTGGGCCCCCTTTCTGTTTTTAATATTTTTGAAAATTCTGGTACTGCCTTTTTTGGGAAAAAAAATTTTCGGCTTGGGAAATCACCATCTCGGCTCGGCACAAGCCATTATTCTCTAAAAGGTTTCAGAGTCCCCCCCATTTGGGAAAAGGGGGGACCCGCAGTTTCCCAAAAACTTGGCTGGAGCACGGTCAGCGCTAAACCTTTTGGGTGGTTTTTACGCATAATGGGTTTTTCTCTTTTTCAATTGCCACCTGAACACTGCTGGCGCCAGAGTAGCAAAGGGGCGGAGCAACTGGGCTAGGTGGGGAAAGAAAGTCAAAGGAAAAAAGCTCCCTTTTTGCAGAGGTGGTGGGGGCCTTTACTGGTGCAAGGAAGCGTCCCCCTGGGCCCCTGCTTGCGGGTTTTCGTTTCCCGGATGGGCCCCCACGTTTCTCCCCGGCAAACCCGGAGGTGGGCGCTGCATGGTTGGGCGCAGGGCCGTGGTGTCAAACGTTAGCTCCCTTGGGCCAAAAGCTTCAAATTTCTGCCCCAAATTTTTAATATACCCAAATTTGGCTCCCTCCCCTTGTCTTAGCAAAGAAATGCCCCCACCCACCCCAGTAAACTGATTTTTTCCCCAAAAAACCCCCCGCACTGAGTGACTACTAACCCCTGCTGCCCTCGCTGGGCCCTGGCCGTTTTCTTTCCCTTTGGGCCTGCGAAACGGGTTTTCCCACCCCTTTGGCCCGGGTTGGCTCCGGCCCCAACCCCTGCTGAACCCTGTGACCTCACAGCCACCAACCCACTTGCTGTGGTTTTTCTTCCCCGACGCCAAGCTGAAAAAACCCCCTTCCCCCTGTCGAAGATGAAAAACCCCCTTGGGCCCCACCCCGGGTCCCCAAATGCGGTCGGCTACTTTATCAACTATTTGTGTTTCATCGTCACTGCTTCCTCATCACCGGTCTTGGGATGCAGAGGCTGCCCCCTCACAAAATGACCTTTCCCCTGCCCACTCTCCAAATTATTTTTTCCGCCCCAATGCAAGAAGCAGGGGAAAATTGGCCCCCCTTTTTTTTTGCTGGCCAAAATAGCTTTCTGAATGCCCTCCTAAAAATTTTTATCCTCGGGTATATAGTGGGGGCGAGCCCCGACCCCATATTTGACTCTGGCTGAGGGAAAATGCCCTGGGGCAGAGGCGGGTTTGGGGGCGGTGGGGGGCCCCTGACCCCTCCCAAACCATGCCCCAAATAAGGGGTTTTGTCTGAAAGTTCCCAAACCAAAATTTTTACTGGGGTTTTTCAATGTCACTGGGAGGGGAAGTGGGAAGGCCTAGTCCCAACCCAAACAAAACCTTGGGTTTTTTTTTCCCGTACACGGCCCTAGGTGGGCTGGCAGTTGTGATCTCACCGAGTGACCCCTGTTTCGCCCTCCCCTTGCTGTGCTGGGGACCTGGGCCTGCTCCAGGAATGTTTGTTTCCTCTGCCATCGCAGGTTTAAGAGCCGCCACCTTCTGTCTGACATACTGGTTTTTCTAAAAAAGTTTCCGACACTGTTTGATGAAGATATCTGTATATGATAAATAACCCCAACCCCGTATTTGACTCCAAAAGAACCCAGTAAAACTTTTGGGGGAAAACCCCTTTGGGTATAAATTGCCTCCACAAATGGGGAAAAAAAAAATTGACTTGTTTTGTCCCCTTTAAAAAAAATCTGTGAAATTTTAAATGAATTTTTAAAAAACACAAACCCGGCTTAACTAACCTTCCGGGAAAAGAATTTTGCTAAAGAATTTCTTCTGTGGCGGTTTAAAAAAAAGTTTCTTTTTCCCGGTAAAAATGCAGAAAAAAACTTAGTTAAAAACCCTTGGAAAGAAAAATTTTTTTGGGGGAAAAAAAATTTGAACCCCCCAAAAACCTTTTCCCCAAAGGGGTTGCACCAAAAATTAAGGTTTTTCAAAGGCGTGTAAATTTTACGCTACCCCAACAAGAGGAAAACTTGTAATTTAATTTCCTTTTTCGGCTTTTCCCAAAAAATTTTTTTGTCACCAAAAAAAAAATTGCCCTTTTTTGCGGTGGGAAAAAAAACGGTTTTAAATTTTTTTAAGTCCCCCAAAAAAAAAACCCCAAAACTCAAAAAAAGCTTTTTTAAAAATTTTTTTAATCCCCCAAGGGCCCCCGGATGTAAAATTGTGCAAAAGAATTGAGCAGCCAAAAAATTTCCAGCTTTGTACATGTTACAATTGGGGGGTTTTTTTTCGCCACCAACAAGAAAAAAACTTTTAATTAACCTTCGTTTTTGAATTTTTTTACAGAAAAAAATGTCTTTTTCGCCGGTGAAAAAAAAAATGGTTTTTTTTAGGCACCAATCAGCAGAAAAAAACGCTTTAATTTTGCCCCTGGTGTAAATTGCGCAAAAGAATTGAGCAGCCAAAAACACCAGCTTTGTTGCGTGTTTTCAATGGGGGTGTATTTTTAAAAACACAAAAAGAGGGAAAAATTTTAATTAAAACCTTTTGCTTGTAAATTATGCTACAAGGAAAAAAAGTATTTTTTGCCGGTTTAATAAAAAACGGTTTAAAATTTTTGTCACCACAGCAGCAGAACAACCCCTTTTAAATTAAAAAACCCCCGGATGTAAATTGCGCAAAATAAATGAGCCCGCCAAAAATTATTAGCTTTTTTAGGGGTTACCAAAGGCTGTATTTTTTAAAATACACCCAAAAGGAAAACTTGTAATTTTTTCCCTTTGCTGTTTAATTTTTGTAAGGAAAAAAGTATTTTTTTGCCGGTTTAAAAAGAAAGATTTATTTTTTGCCCCAAACTAGAAAAAACGCTTAAAATTAAAAACCCGGATGTAAAATTGCGCAAAAGAATTGAGCAGGGCCAAAAAAGAAGTGGGATTTGTATTGCAAAAACGCTGTTTCTTTAAATGAATACAAAGGAAAAAGGGTTAGATCACCCTGGATAAACAATGTGCTGTGGGGCAGTAGCCAATTTAAAAAGTATAAAGCAGCCCGCAATGGACGGGACACTGGATTCAGAACCCCAAAACCCACAAAATTAGAAATAAACTTTTAAGAGAAACATCTTGAGAAAAGCTGAGACAAACCCCCAAAAATCGCTGTAAAAAAATGAAATTCTTTAGTAACAGCTATCAAAGCAGCCGCGGGAGCACCCTTCCCCAAAAAGTACAGTGAAACGATTTGAGATCCCAGCGTCGCGCCCGGTTTTCTTTTTATTTGTGCGGTTTACTCACAGAATCCCCCCGGGGGCTCTGATTTTGGGTTCATCTCTTTCACATGTCATGCAGGCTATGCCCTTTTTCCTCCCCCGAGTTCTTTGCCCCCTGTTAAAGCCATGTGCCGCAGCCATTTTGGGCAATCAAAAGCACACTTCGTTCCCCGCAAAGTACCCCCCAAAATTCGACTTCGTTCCAACCAAGTTTTTTTTAAAATTTTAAACGAATTCCCCCTTCGTAAAAATCAATTCGCCCACCCAAAATATACTTGGAAATCTTTTGTGGACATAAACTCAATTGTAGCAAACCAGTGTCAGGGAGTGTTTGCCATGGCAAAAAGGATCATGCAGTGTATTACAAAGGGGGGACAGAGGCCCCAAAAAGAGAAAAGTTTTTTTTTCCCTTATAAAAATCCCCGGGGCAGGGCCAAAACATTTGGGAAAATTGTTTAAGTTTTTTGGGAAACCCGTCACAAAAAAGGGCATTTTAAAACCCCTTTAACAGTTCAAAGGCTGGCAATGGAAAATAATAAAGGAATGAGGTACAAAAATTAAACCAAAAAATTAGAAAAAAATTAGGGTTTACTTTTGTTTAGGGAAAAGACGGCTTCGGGGGGAAGAAAAAAATAAATATTTTAAATATATCAAGGGTCCCCAGGATCAAATTTTTTTACCAGGATTGTATCTTAAAAAGGGCAAACCCTATATATTGAGGGGGAAAGGGAAAAGTTTTTAAAAAGACATAGAAAGGGATTCTTTACTGTAAGGGTAGTGAGACTGTGGAACACTCTTCCAGAGGAACTTGTCATTGTGACTTCACTAAGACTTCAAAAATGGTCTGGATGCTTTTCTACAGTGTAAGAATATAATAAATTTTTAAATTTCTAGATTCTGGAGGGGGTTTCGTTTATTTTTTAACAATTTATTCCGATTGCCAGATTGTAGTCAGAAAGGGATATATTTCCCTAAAATGAAGACAATTGGCTTCTACCTCAAAGGGGTTTTTGTCTTCCTCTGGTTCAACACTATATCATGATAGGTTGAACTGGATGGACAGCTGTCTCTTTTTGGCATTGAAAATTATGTTACTATGTAACATCACCAAACCAGGGAATTCTTCTAGCGGCGTATTGTGCTTTTGGGCCACTGGTGTTTCACAGTTTCTTTTAGCACTGTGCCGTAAAATTGGGGAAAAAAGTGCTTTCGTCATTGTCTTTTGGGCTTCATTTTTGCAGCCTTCGACACGTGGTATAAATGATGTGATAAAGTTGTCGGTTGTTACTTACAATTATAATGATATCAATTTTAGAAAGTTTTTCATGTTTTACTATTTTTACACATTAGAAATGCATTCATAAAAAATGCATTTTTATATTGTCATATTCTGAGAGTCTGTATACAGAGCTTTGTAAGGGCTTGTTTTTTACGGGATGAGTTGACGCTTTCATTGGTACTATTTTGGGGTTCATATGATATTTTAAAACCAAAACCGCAAGTCCATACTTACAGCTCAATGGCTGTACTAAAGATTAAACCCAGTAGGAGGCAACACAACCACCTGTGCTACATGGGAAAGATATAACAGGTGCAGATAACTAATGGCAAAAGCTCACACACCCCTCCACTAGGAGAACAACTGAATGATAGACACTGCACCGAAGCTAGGTATCAGTTCACACCAGTATGCAAAAAGCCACAGTATAATACATAGGGATACTGCATAAATGCAAAATTAGCAATAAGACAACCACTCACAGTCTTCTATGTATGAGGGGGGTGGTTGCTGGTATTATAATTTATTATAATTGCATATAGATAAGGCAATACAAAAGGGTGCCATTAATGCAGATACGTGTGGTGCACCATGCTGGCTTACAGCCTATGAGTCCTCTACTATTTGATTGGGCGGGCTGCGCAGCACTTTTTGACTGTCCAACACAAAATACTGACACCCTCTACTCTCCAGTATTTAGGGCGTGTATCACAACTATCTGTATAAATGGCATCCTTTGTAACCCTACTGGATTTAGGGCCACATGTATAAAACGGTTTTGGTCTAAAACTCACTTTTTACCCCATAGGTTTCTATGGGGAAAAAAGTGATTTTTGGGCCCAAAACCCTTCATACAGGGGCCGTTAGTCTTTAGTCCACCCCATTGAGCTGTAATAGCCCTTTTGCAGTTTTTTTTTTAGAAAATAATGCCAAAATTTTTCTGGTTTTTTTTCAATGACACTTTAATACTTACCCAATAATTTTGGGGGGAGGCAGGACGAACAAAATACAACAATACTGGTAATGTTTTTTTTATTCTTTATGGTGGTGACCGTGCTTTATAAACTACATGTTAACTTTACTTAGCAGGTCAATAACGCAATTTATATATTTTCTTTTTGTTTTGCTGCTTTTACACAATAAAACACTTATTTAAAAATGAAAACACATTTTTGCATCACCATTTCTTAAGCCAAATCTTTTTTTTAAAAATTTTTGTGTCAGAGATTTTTTTTGAGGGTTTTGGGTTTATGTTTCATTGGTACCTTTTTTTGGGGGGAAATAACTTTTTATGCCTTAAAAAACTTTTTTGGGGGACAATAAAAAAAAAAACTGCAACTTGGTTTTTTTTTTTTTTTTAACAATCCACCGTGCGTACATACATGTTAGTTTTACTTCATGGGTCAATATGATTATGAGGATACTCAATATATATATAGGTTTTATTTAAATTGAAGCACTTTTAAAATTGTTTTTTATTCTTTTCATATATGGAGCTGTGTAAGGGCTTTTTTTGTGGGACAAACTGACATTTTCATTGGCACCACTTTGGCATTCATATGACTTTTTGATCACTTTTTAACCCTTTTATTTGCTTCAAAAACAAAAAAACCCCAAAATGTCATTGTTTTTTTGTTTTGTTTTTTACGCCGTTCATTTTGCGGGTTAAATAACATGACAGATTTATGGGCTAAGTCATTACTCATGCCGAAATTCCAAATATGTGTACTTTTTTATTTTTTGGGGGTGATTAGTTTTTGTAATTAGAATGTGTTTAACTTTTTTGTGTGTGTGTTTTACATTTTTTTTTTTTACTTATTTATTAGTCTCCATAGGGGACTTGACGCATAACATAATTGTACTCCTATATACTGTACCTGTCAAACACTATGCCTGTGCCCTCAGGGCATGGCTGGGCATGGTAATGTCATAGATAACCTTTGTTAGGCTTCTGGGTTGCTATGGAAGGTATCAGAAACCCGTAATTGTGCTCTCAGTCTATCCCTTAGCTGCCATGCTTGCTATTGACCAAGGCATCTAAGGGTTTAGTTGTCCGTGATTGTAGCAAGCTCCAGTTGTGGCAGACAGCTCATGGATCCAGCTGTAATATACAGCTCTGATTCATGCTTTGATTGTGCGAGCTCTACTTTTACAAGCAGCTTGCTGCGGTCGCAGCCAATTAACCTTTTTAGATGACTCGGTCATCATCAACTACACAATAATTCTTCAGTAAGAAAGACCTTTAAGACATCTTAAAGCTTTAACCCTTTCCCAACATTGGACATACCCATATGTCTTTTGCAGAAAGGCGCTCACATCCACACGATCTCTTGGATGTACCTATATGTCCATTTCCAGAACACCTTCCCGCACAAGATATATGGATACGTCCAGGGGCGTAACTAGAGAAGCCAGGGCCCCAAAGCAAACTTTTGGATGGGCCCCCCCTCCCCCTCGCCCACCTCCCTGACCACGAACATGTACCAGGACATGCTGTTAGATAATGTAGATAATACAAGGGGCAAATACCTCACCATACATCTCACCATCATACTGCTACCAAACAAATCCACTATACAAAAACCAATATTAACAATAATGCTATTACATAAGAACCTGATTATACCACCAGAACACGACCACAAATTACCACCAAATATTGACTGAATAATACCCCTACACTATTTATGATCAGTACACAAAGAGCAATACTGTCTAATAATAATAATAATAATATATAATAATATAGTGACCATATAGTGGTATATACCAGTGTACACAGGCTCTGCAACCTGTATCTAACCACCATTCAGTGACCATATAATGGTAGACACCAGTGTACACAGGCTCTGCAGACTGTATATTACCTCCATACAGTCACCATATAGTGGTAGACACCAGTGTACACAGGCTCTGCAGACTGTATATTACCTCCATACAGTCACCATATAGTGGTAGACACCAGTGTACACAGGCTCTGCAGACTGTATATTACCTCCATACAGTGACCATATAGTGGTATATACCAGTGTACACAGGCTCTGCAGACATAAGTGATTAAGGTGTAGTTACATCTTGTGACTCACAGGTGACGTTTCTCTGACCAGTCGTTGATTTTCTCTTTTGTTCTGCATCCGGTCCAGTCCACCATCATGATGACATCTTCCGACCACTTGTCCCTGCAGATTTAAAACACAAATATCTTAGAATCCTACTTTTCCTGCACCTGCCCCCCTGGCTTTTATGGGTCCTTTTAGGCAGGCAGGTTTAGATAGGATATATGGGGCCCCAAATAGGCAAGGTTTAGGTAGCCAATAGAGTGCCCATATAGGCAGGCAGGGTTTAGGTAGCTAGAGGGAGCCATACAGGTAGACAGTGGTTAGGTGGGCTATAGGGGCCATATAGGTAGGGTTTAGGTAGCTAAAGTAGATATATATATACGTAGACAGGCAGGCATGTGGGGGTATACAGGCAGGCATGTGGGGGTAATACGGCAGGCATGTGGGGTATACGGCAGAACATGTGGGGCTGTATAGGTAGGCATATGGGGGGCTGTATAGGCAGGCATATGGGGGCTGTATAGGCAGGCACATGGGGGCTGTATAGGCAGGCACATTGGGGCTGTATAGGCAGGCACATGAAGGCTGTATAGGCAGGCACATGGGGGCTGTATAGGCAGGCAGGCTGGGAGCTGTATAGGCAGGCATATGGGGCTTTATAGGGAGGCAAAATGGGGGCTGTATAGGCAGGCATATGGGGTTATACAGACAGGCTGGGGGCTGTATAGGCAGGCATAAGGGGGCTGTATAGGCAGGCATATGGGGGCTGTATAGACAGGCAGGCTGGGGGGTGTATAGGCAGGCATATGGGGGCGATAGGCAGGCACATGGGGGCTGTATAGGCAGGCAGGCTGGGCTGTATAGGCAGGCATATGGGGGTATAAAGGCAGGCATATGGGGGTGTATAGGCAGGCAGGCTAGGGGGCTGTATAGGCAGGCATATGGGGGCAGTATCGGCAGGCAAGCTGGGGGCAGGTAAAATAAGAAATCCCTTACATACCTCCGGTCCACGCTCCCCCGATGCTCCGCTCGCTCCGGTCTGCTGCTCTCCCTGCAGCCTCTGCGCTCAGCGCGGGCGGCGCGGTGATGTGACGTCACCGCGCGCACCCACGTGACCACAGAGCGCCGGCAGGGGAAGTAGCAGGGCGGAGCGAGTGTCGCTCTGTTCTGCTACCTCCGGGGTATGCGCCGGGCCCCGCAGCTCCCCGCCCGCCGCAGTGAACTGTTAAGTTCACTGCCGGCGGGCCCAGGAGCGGCATTACCGGGGTAGCGGACGCGGTAGCAGCTGCCCCGGGGCCCCCCTAAGCGCAGGGGCCCCGTAGCAACTGCTACCCCTGATACCCCGGTAGTTACGCCCCTGCATACGTCCAATGTTGGAAAGGGGTTAAAGCTTTCAGATATCTTCAGAGGTCTTTCTTTCAGAAGAATTATTTTGCAGTTGATTCCTATCTGCTGTGTTTTCACCAAAGTAAATAATACAATCTTAAGTATGCATTTATGAATAATCAATTTGTCATTGTTGTCTATCAAGGTCTGCATTCTCTTTTTCATTATATATAATGAAAATTTATGTTAAAATGTCCATGATCTGAAACTCCAGAATGTTTCTGATACTAGTAAAAGGATTTTTAAATTTTTAAGTGTGCAAAATTTTTAAATGCAGTACTCCCGAAGGCTGCATTCACAGTGGCCCAGATGAAAGTTGCTACACCAGTTTTCTGATGTAGGTTATGACAGAAATAATGGAGCGTGCCATGTATTTGCACCAAAAAGAAGGAGTCTGTCTGATAAGACCGATACTTTTGTCTGTGCCATTCTTCAGGGGAGGTGTCTATGTCAATATATAGGATAAGACACATTTATGTAGCGCTCACGCCAAAAAGTGTTGCACTTTATGTGTTGCTAAGACAAAATTAGCCACAGTGTAGGACAATAGACAACTGGGCTATAGTATTTGCATTGTAGGTTTGGTGTATGCATCAGAAATGTAAAGGCTTGGTACACACAAGAGTTTTCACTCCGTGTTACAAGCCCTTTACGGATCTGTCTCTGGTACCGACAGGACGGACCCAGAGACGGATCTAAACAATTAGCAGGGAGATTCTCCCTGCTCGCTATGTGAAAAGCGCAGTGGCGTTCACACGACAGATCGCAGCTGCGCCTTTCAAAAGCGCCGCTCGGGTCCGTCTCTGAAAGGATTGACATGCAATCTGTCATGTGAACGCCACTGCGCTTTTCACATAGCAAGCAGGGAGAATCTCCCTGCTAATTGTTTAGATCCGTCTCTGGGTCCGTCCTGTCGGTCCCAGAGACGGATCCGTAAAGGGCTTGTAACACGGAGTAGAAACTCTGTGTGAACAAGCCCTAATAATGCCTGTGTAAACCTGTTTCACACACATTCATATGGCTATGCTTCTGGTATTTGTCTGCATTTGACATCCTGTACTTTGAGCAAAAAGTTATCTTGCCTCTTTTCTTCCCTGAGGTAGAGGATGTTGCATATCACTTGCCTCTTTGCACCCTGGCTCAGGAGGGGGTGTTTCACATGCTAGGCAGCGTGTTGAACAGAGCATTGCTTCAGTACCAGTTGCCTGTGAAGACTTAGCGTAATTACAAATTGCAGTGTCTTTGAGACTATACATGAGTTATTGAAATTGTAGTTCTATACATTGGTAATTCAGAAATAAGTAAAACTGTTATACAAAATTTCAATGTGATTTACTTCTTGACCATTAGAATAGACTGGGTGATTTTCCAGCTTTAAGATAATCTATAGGTAAATTTCTGAGACCAATAAGCAATTGGTCCGAATTGTTTTCGGGCAGCAATGTTCTGCGAGTCATTTAACTCCTGCTGCACTGTAGGTCATTCAAGGATATACAGTATAACACCATATCAGACATGACCCTAACCACAATGTACAAATGTGAAATTCTTGTGATATGTGATGACTTAATGCAAGGCTTAAATACTATGGTGTGTATTATTGTACATTGACTGTCATAGGAATTTCAATGAAGGCGTTAACTCACACTTCAGTTCTCAAATTCTTCTTCTTTTCCTACATTTAGCAGTGCATCCAGTTCTAAAGAAGCAGATGGATGTGACATTATTAATAATTTATTCAGCTCAGAATCTATCACAATGGAAACAATGTCTACAGATGTGTCTGGAGGTCAGGGCTCTCCTACTTTGGAGGACATTTTTGAAGATAGATGTCTACAGTCAGAAGATGGCTGGTCAACAGATAGAGAATCTGAAGTCTCCATTCCAGAAAGGTTAGTTGTTTTCTTTAGCTTTTTCTGTATTATATGTATTTGGTTTTAAAACCAATCTCTAAATTTTTTTTATTTTATAACTGTATTTTTATATTTTTTTTTTCTTGCCAAAAAATGTTTTTTATTTTCACAGAAAAACTGTGGTTTACTTAGGTAACATTTATATTCACTGGGTGCATTATTACATGGTTGCATGTCATATGGTATGTGTAAAATGGGAGAGGTATGAATTTCTGCCTCTCTGCATCCACTACTCCTCTCCTATCTCTATACAATTTTATTTCATACCTCTCAACTTGATCGAATTCAAAGAGGGACACATATGCATCCCCAACCATGCCCCAACACTTACACAGCCCGGTCATGCCTAACCATGCCCAAGCACGCCCAATCATGCCAAGCTTCCTCCAGCAGGTCAGTGCCAAAACAGTGGTATTGCTACAGTTTTATTTGTATAAAATAATATATTTTTTTTTTATAAAAATACATACAAATAGCTATAAGACAAGTTTCTATGCATAGTCCTTTTAAATAATAGTTATACAGGTACCCAATAACTGTCACAGGTTGTGGATCTGCAGTGTCACCGCGAGAGATGACTTGAACCACACCAGGGAGTGGAGTCTAAGAAGCCCCCCAGAATTGACCAGAGCCTGCCACAAAAACCGTAGGGGTTTGCTCGGAGACTCCCAATAGTTACCCCTACTGGCCACTCGAGTGCAGATAGGTTTCAACAAAGGTACAGAGGAAGCCAGCTGTGGCCTTGTTGGATCACTGGCTGAGAGGTCAGGACAGGCAGCAGAAAGAATGTAACCAGGTCACTCGCAAAAGTGTCAAGGCAGGAGAATAATCAAGGTCCAATAGCAATGGGTCAGCAGCATGAAAAAACAAAGAACACGGGAAATAGCAGAAATCTAGCAGAAGCACACCAATGAACTGGTAGGGAGTGCTGGGGAGAAGTGACCTAATAAAGGGTCCAGTGACCAGTGATTAGTAACCAGTGGTTACTTAAGTTTTAAATAGCCAGTACAGGCACAACCTAGAGAACGAGTATGCGGGTCAAAAGCAGAGTTCTAGAGCAGATCAGGAGTGGATTTACGGGGAGTGCTGGAGGGGACGAGGGGTGCAGACATGACTGCATTCGCAGCCCGGAGCGGGGACCGAAATGCGTCTCATGACAATACGCTTCCTCCCCCCGTTAAGTCTCCTCTACTTCTGATTCTGCCGATAACTCCAGGAGAGGTCAGGTGCATCAACGTTTTCCTCAGGCTCCCAAGATCTCTATTCTGGACCAAATCCCTTCCAGTTGACCAGATAGTACCTTTTGCCTCTGAGTAGTTTTTCAGCCATAATTTCTTGGACCTCGTAGATGTCTCCAGAATCTGTTGCTGTCAAAGATGCCTCAGACTTTTGAGAAAAGCAGTTGAGTACCAGCGGCTTTAAGAGAAAGACATGGAGGGAATTTGGCATCTGCATTGATGAAGGCAAATGGAGCTTGTCGCATACCAGATTAATTTGCTGAAGCACTGAGAATGGTCTAAGGAAGTGCAAGCTGAGCTTGACACTAGGAATTTTCAGATAAATGTATTTGGTCGACATCCAAACTTTATTACCTGGATGGAACACAGGTGGCGGGCGGTGTCTCCGCTTCTTGTCTGCTTGAGAATTAGTCCAGGAAGATGCTCGGAGGACAGATTACTTATATCCTCTCAGATACAAGAAATTTCTTGGACTTGGGAGCCCAAAGCTGGAACATCAGAGGCGATTTTAGACAAAAAGGTTTATTACGACCACAAGTAGAACATGAAGGAACAGAGGGCGACATGTATGAACGGGTCTGGTATTTTTTTTAGCCCGACATCTAGCGCAGCCCTATTTGCTATATCTTTAAATCACCCATTCGCCAGTATCAGGCATATTACAGGGTGCCCACGGCACTTTGTAATGCGCCTGATTTCGGGGGGCATGCGGGAGGCGGGGCACACTAGAACTGTACGAAGCTTTAGATTTATAGCTTTAGTACGGCAATTCCAGGCGCATTAATGCTGGAACAAGTAGAACACTTTCAAAGTGGTTTACCTAAGCCAGAATTGTCATTTCTGCACTAGAATGCACCTGATTTATGACACGCAGTAGACCGGGTTCATAAATCAGGTGCATTCTACACCATTCTTATGCGTAAAAAAATTGTCGTTTAAGGGCCATAAAACATACATGTCGCCCAAAATCTTTAACATCTTGAACAAGATTAGCCCCCAATAGGCGAGAAACAAAAATTTTTTTCATGTCAGAAATTTGGGTGTAAAAAGCAAAGGACAAAGAGAAAAACAGTGCACCTCGTGTAATTTGTTTTGGATGTTGAATACAGATTTTCAAGTATGATGTTCTCGCTCCTCACCTGATTAGAATGCAGGAATCTGAGACAGTGCTCAGTGACCAGCTTGAGACATCTTTTCCGTCTTCACATTCTAATGTCACGGTGGAACAATGTCAGGAACGCAGCAGTAGTAGAATGGCAAATACCCAGCACACAGGCAGTGTGGCAAAACCCACTGGGGTGACATTTTGAAATTTTGTTTTTTCCCACTTCACCAATGCCTGCCGGCAGGGGCAGCATTAGACACACAGAGACCAACTTAAGACCTGGCCATGACTCCCTGCGGCCCAAAACACCCATGTTTTATGGTTTTTATATGAACCCATTAAATTTTGGGGTTGCCCAAACGGGAAATCCGAGTTTGCTCGCCCCACCCTTTCACACAGCGGAGGGTGATAACGACAAACAATGCTCTTTCTCCTCACAAGTGGATCATTTTACATTTAAAAAATAATCAAGCGGGATCCGGACATTGTGTTGCTCTGGTTGTAAAGTAACTGATAGTAAACCTGTAGCACGTTTTTCTTAAAAATGTAAATTATAATTTAAACTTCCTACAATTTTTCTGTCGTAGTTTCCTTGCCTGCGCTTCTAAAAATTGTATTTTACTCTGCCAAAGCTAGTTTTAAAAGGGCTTACGGCTGATTTTTATTTTAAAAAATATAACCTGAAGACCTTGTTTTCACTGCAAAAACCCTTCTTACCCCTTTCCTCCTTTAGCCCTCTAAATTTTTTTTTTTTTAAATGCCTCCCCCCTTACTACCACCAAATGTACTAACCTGTTATCCTGAACCTCGATGTTTCCAATTGCCCTGTTCCTCGCTGCCACCAAAGGTACTGCAGCCAATTTTGTCAAACCGGGGAAACCCCACTTTCCCCCCTTTCTTTTTCCGCTGCCACCAGTGGGACTGGCTTAATGTTTCGAACGGGAAACCCATTTTCCCATTGGGTGTTTTACTGCCCCCAAAAGGACTGCCCTTAACTATAACCCAACCTCCATTTCCTCATTTGGGATGTTTTTCACTGCCACCCAAAGTACGAAAAATATTACTAACTACAAATTAAGATAGCCCAAAAAGATGCAAACAGAAAGGATAAGGATATTCAAATAAAACATAACATTTATTTATCAGTTCTTTTAAAAAAATAGCAAAAAAAAAAAGGAAAAAAAACTCGCTAACAAGGTTTTGGGTTTTGCATGCATCTCTTCATATGATAATGAACGATCCTTGAAAAGGAATAAATAGATATCCCAACCGGATAAAGGAGGATAAACAATAAATCAAGCTTGTCTATCCCTGTACACAGAGAAAGCCCTATGACAACCCTTAGTGGGAAAATCGCCTTAAAAAAGGACGGTCCCGCAGAACTCACACCTGCTGCACCCTAAATAATATCCCTAATCAACCAGATACTACTCAAAATAACACAATAATATGCTCCCCACAGAGGGAGCGTTGTTTGTTGTTTGGGGCATGAAGGGATACTGATTAGTGATGAGCGATTACGTTGACTATCGTCATCAGGTCGATAGTCGATATCGGCACTTATCAATAAGATAGTCGATAGTCGATACTAGATTATCACGATGACCATTGAAATGTCTATGGGAGGGCAACAACACCTAACATTCTTACACCAAACAGCTGGAGGAATCCAGAATTTACATCCACAACAGTCAATGGTTACGTGCTAATCTGAGGCAACACACTTAGGTTATAAAAAGGCCACAGAAAAAATCACAGACCATTCACTATCCCTGTCTTGCACCACGCATGACCCTTAACTGCCATGAACCCACAAATTAAAAGTGGACAGAAAGGCAGTATGATTTGAACCATCATTTTATTGAAAGCTGGACATTGATATCCCTGTCCTGGAACGCAGCATGAGCCCCAAACTGCATGACCCCCAGATTTAAAAAGGGGTGTGCGGACTAAAAGGAGTCTTTCAACCACCATTTTAGTTGAACGGACATTGGACTATTCCTGTCCTGTTACCACAGTATGGACTATTAAACCTGTCTGTACCACAGATTAAAAAGTGCCGGGAAAAAAGGGAGTCTTTCAACCACCATTTTTAGTTGAATGGGACATTGACCATACCTGTCCTGGGCAAGCTTGAGCCAAACCTGCAGGACACCAGATTAAAGAAGTGCAGGAAAAAGGAGTCTTTCAACCTACCATTGTAGTTTTTCAATGGACTATACTGTCCCTGTCATGGACCACAGCATGAGCCCCAATCTGCATGACCCCCACTTTAAAAAGTGCCGGAAAAAAAGGAGTCTTTCAACCACTCATTTTAGTTTTCACTGGACATTGACCAATACCTGTCCTGGGGCCACAGCATGATTTCAACCTGTTTGATCCAAGTTCACAAAGTTGGCACTATGCTATTTTGTACAGTGACTGTCATTTAGTTAAATATAATTTTTTTGGTAACGGACATTTGTTTACAGATTTATTTAGTGATGTTTTATTTATAGTTTGTAATTATTATCATTTTGCTTTTTTTTCAAGTGTGACAACATACCAACATACACCCCTCCCTGCAGTTTTTATAGGTATTTTTTACTCGTGTGATGTTGTTAATTTGTGCCGCACATCCCTTAAGTAATAAAAATGTCCCTAATCTTCCCAAAAAACACTTCTTAGTTGAGAAGACATCTTGCCCTCCTGGCTTCTGAGAGTGATTCAGCCAATAAATTCTCTGGTTTAATTTTTCCTCCAAATCCTTCTTCAGTTGATTTAGGGGACAGACTCCCCTGGAGATAGATGATGCGACCCATAGTTGACTCAGGCTCCCAGAAAGGTTTTAAGCCTCAAATTGTTGGCAATTTGTGTTCCAGCCCTGGAGCCCTTTTGGACACAACTTAACCTCACAGTAATACACCTTTTCAAAATCTTATTTTTTTAGAGAAATTTCGATAGCTCCTCCATGATTGCCTAACGGTGTGAGCCAGGTGACTGCGATAAGATCTGTTAAGCCGGAGGTCCAGCTGTCAGGGACCAGACTTACAGTGGGTGACGGTGTGAGGACAGGCTAGCGTCTGTCCATCTATTAACCCGCAGGTTCAGCGCCAGGGCGGAGTTACAGGTGGGTGCGGTGAGAGCCCAGGCTGGCGTGGTCATCTTTAACACGCAGGTTAAAATGACCTTCATGACACCGCAACGTCAACAATCATGCTAGAAGCAGAGTGTACGGAGCGGAAGTGTGAGGTTATGACTCCAGCCTTCCTTCAGTACACAGTCAAGTCCTGGGTAGCGCTTGCCATCCGTATATGAGTGCGGGACCCAATTGGCTTCACTTGGAAATACTGGATGGTAAACGCTACTGTTACCCACCCAGGGTGCCCTTTTTTTGGCATTCTTTTTCTCATTTTTACTTCAACGTGCTGGAGGGAAATCGTTCTCTGTGCTTTGTTCTCTGTCTACGTGTGCATACCATATCCATTCCTCTGAATAACCTACATCTGGTCTATGTTTTTCCTGTACTCCCATGTACATTCACGAGGAATTTTTTTACCAGCTATTTTGTACATGCAAGTTTTTTAGTAGTTTATTCTAGAAAACAATTTTTAAAATAGGATGTATCCACCATGTCTTTGTTTATCTTTTTTATTGTATTAAATGGGTTGTCTCAATACAGGGGATTGCTAGCTATGTTAAAGGATCTTGCAAAAACAAGTCATTTGCAATATGTGTCCATTTAACAGTGTCCTACCTTTCCTGTTTCTGAACAGCTACATCACCCTTGAGCATCTTGACAATTGTGAGAACAAATGTCTGTTAGAACAACATTTTTTTTTAATAGGACTGTAGTATAGCTGCATGTCACAGCAAAATGCCCCCAAAAATTCAAAGCATGACCCTTGAGCAACTTTGGTCAATTGTGAAGAACAAATGTCTGTTAGAAACAAACATTTTTTTATAATAGGACCAGTAGTTAGTTAGCTGCATGTCCAGCCAAAATGCCCCCAAAAATTCAAAAGATGACCTTGAGCCACTTTTGGCAATTGTGAAGAACAAATGTCTGTTAGAAACAATTTTTTTTAGAATAGAGACCGGTAGTAATTGCTGCATTTCAAGCAGCATGACAAAAAATTATAAAAATGCTTCTCAGCCACCTGGTTAAAAACATGTGAGGGAGAACTGCATTAGAAAGAGAAGCCACATTCTGTCCAAAGACCATGGGGGGGGGGGGGGGGGTGGGGGCCGGGGGGGGGGGGGGGGGGGGGGGGGGGGGGGGGGGGGGGGGGGGGCGGGATATTATTGCTGTATCTACAGCAACCATGACCCAAAAAATTTTAATAATGACTTCTCAAGCCACAATATTTAATATTGTGATAGAGAAAATGCCACTTAGAAGCCACATTTCTGTTCAAAGGACCATAATTATTGCTGTATCTCACAGCAAACATCACGACTCAAAACATTGACCAATGCGGAAAACTTCTAAGATTTAAGTGAGTAAATGGCATGAAGTGTTGGTTATGAACCTTGCTGTCTTTTAAAAGGTCTCCTCACAGCAAAACCAGCAAAATGAAACTGTTGGGAAAAAGAGAATAAAATTGCACCAGTAAGAAATGATTCATTTAAAAAAAGTTTTTCAAGAGGACCATTTCTGTTTGAAGAGGAATGTGAAAGTAGACCAGGCAACTAATCGGTGACCTCGGCATTTGGGGCCACAACTCATCAGAGAATCCTTGACTGATTCATCTGATGGAAAGTAAAACGATCCACATTATCTGTGGAAAGCCGGATGCGTTTGTCTGTTTAATGACTCCTCCAGCTGTGATGAAAGGTCCGCTCAGAATATGACGCTGGCTGCTAGGCAGGACAAACCTCTATGGCTTGGCGAGCGGAGCTCGGGCCATTGTTCCATTTTGGATACCCAGAAGTCTATTGGGTCCGGGAACCAAATCCAAAAACATCAGGTTGTTGAGACGCAGATAGTCGTGCACCATGATCTTAAGCTGGTCTCTGTGTGTTGGATGTTTGCCTGTTGCATGCGGTTGGTGAGGGTGGTAAATAAAGATTGCCAGAGGGTCACCCATTAGGCTTCTGCCAAATGCCTGTGCTGCTGCTGCTGCGGCCGAATGACGGGCTATCTTGGCAATCTACTGCTGTCACGTCGCTGGATGTTTGTTCCACCGTGACATTTGAAGAACGTGAATCAGACGCAACAGGTTGTCTCCAGTTGATCAATCAGCTAGGTCTCCATTTCCTGCATTTTACTCTCTATTTGGGTGGGTGGAGGAAAGTGCTGAGGTTTTGTTTTGTACCGGGGATCAAGGAGGTGGCCACCCAGTAACTGTTGTTCATTTTGTTGCTTAATGCGAGGATACATGGTTGGAGGAAATGGAGTAGCGAGATCCAATCACTCATGTGAGAGATGGAGCCTTGGATTTCCCAGCATCTGGGTCGAGGGGCACTAGCAACAGATCTTCCTCATCTTCCTCCTCCGCATCAATGCGCGCACAAATACCTCCTCTCCTCCTCCTCCGCTTTCCGGCACAGCTTCAACACAAGCCCATGACTTGCCTCAGATGTGCACCTGAGAGCTGATGCGCTGCCTTGCATAGCACCTGGACCCGATCCACTGCCTAATTAAGACCGTATAATTGAGAAACTGTTGGGCCTCTTTGGTATTTCGACGGAGAGAAAGGCGTCCGTGTTGTAAGCATTCTGTGTCGTCTACCTCCTCCGTCGCTGGCGGGAGACCTGTTGTTATACAGAGTGTTTCCAACGATCGTTCCAGAACTAAGTCTACCACAATTGCTCATGTGACCAAGGCATCGTCCGACTGGAACCATTTTGGTGGCTTCTTCAAAATGGCAAGGATGGGTGCAGAGCTCTTTCACCTGCCTCCACTCTCGGTGGTCAACAGCCCGAGGTCCCGCACGCTGGTTGTCAGGCACCCCATGTGTCCACTTCATTACTGTGTAATGGTCATTGCGCTGCTGCCACGTCGTTGGAGAATGTGGAGGGAGAATTCCAGGTTTGTTGCCCGTCGACAAATGAGACGGTTGACGGGAAGGGCCGAGCTGACGCTGCAACGTAGCCAGGCGGGAACGAAGCAGGGTGAGCGTACGGCGGAAGTGCGAACTCCAGACCTCGAAGCTTCCTCAGCAGGCATTCCAGACACCGGGTAAAGCTTTTAGAAATTTCTGGACGACAAGGTTCATGACATGTGCCAGGCAAGGGATGAGCTCAGCCTACCGATCTTAAGGGCGGGCCAGCAGATTTCGCCCTTATCGCACACCACACTTCCCTGGCACAAGAGGCTCTTGTCACCTGCCAGCGCTCGGGTCTCGTTACGGAGAGCCGTCCACAGCTCCTGACCTGTGTGGGGTCGGACTACAACATGACAGGATTAATTTCAACACGGCTGGTTTTCTCTGGGGCACGTGGATTGGGGCCAACAGCGGACCTTGGGGAAGGAAAGAGCCCTGCACCATTCCATGGGTTTTGACAGAGGTGCGCTGAGCATGAGAGCCACCGTCACCCCACCAGAGACATCAACCACCAGCTCACCCAGTGAGCTGTAAAGAGATATCATACGGCCTTGGCCGTGCTAACTAGTCCATGTGTCGGTGGTTCAGATGGACTTTTCGGCCAAAGATGCAGTACAACGCGCTTGAAATTTTTAGGATGATACGTGGTGGTGACCAGGGCAGGACGGCTTTTCTGGCTAAGAAATGCTGCTCGCATCTGGTATTGGGGCAGGCAAAGGGACATGACGTGGCGGCGGAACCCATCTGTGTCACCAGACGGATGGCAACATTTCAAGGCCAAAGCCTGGAATGCCGACATTCAGGCTTTTGGCTTGGGATGGTTTGGGTTTAAAGTGTTTCTTCTGCTCCAAACCTGGAAGACAGAAGGACTGGCTGCTAGGCTGCGCTGTACGGCGTTGCAGGTCGTAAAACTGGGGAAGGGAGAAGGGATTGGATTGGTGTCTCTGGTGGTTGTGATGTACTCGGGCACGTGTGGAGGCTGAAGCGGAGGCTGAGGGAAGCATTGGTGGTGGCAGAAGGAGGCGGAGACAGAGGGTTGTGACAGTGATTGGAGGCCCGTCGTCGGTCTGGCCATTTTTTGGCCAAGTGTTACTACATTTCAATTCATTGCATCGCTGCATGTGACTAGACATGTTGGTGGTGGTTAACCATCCCTAAGATTTCTGCCTCTAATTATGCGTTTACGGCAATGGCGGGCATAGGGAATCGCTGGGTGAATCAGAGGCGTGCTCAAAGAAGGCCAGGCTTGAGAAGGTCCTGGCCTTTTGACGGCGATATGCGGGGGAGCGGGGTTTCCGCTGACGTGGCTGGCGGATATATCAGCTGGTCTTCTGCGACCGCCCTCTCCCTTATTTGAGGCGGGACCCATACTGAAACTAACCCCATCCTCTTCTTCCTCGTCCAGTGATGAGCGCTTCGCAAGACAAATTCTGCTGAAAAGACCACGGTTGGATCCGCATTGTTCAGTTCATCATCATTCATAACACAGGTGACGTTGGTCGTCCCTGACAGTTCTGCATCAGGAGCTGTGGGCTTCAAGCAGGAGGGCTACAAGCGACAGAGGGACTGCTAAGGCGTTGCCGACGCCGAGATTTTTGCGATTGACCGGCTTCCTTCTCCTACTCTGATGGCATCAGTAACTGGGTGTCAGGAGAGAAACTCATTTCTTTGGGCCCTTGATCTTTTAACATGCCTTCTGACCCAACGCATTTTGTCATCAAGCAGGTCTTCAGAAAATGGATTATCCCACAGGTGGTGGGTACACGAGGTTGACTTTTGGGCTGCTTCATGTTGGAGGATGCTGAGATGCTGATGATGAGCTTTTGTGGCGTGACTGGAGGACGAGGAGGTAAGACTGCTGGATGGCAGGTTGCATTAACCACTGATGGCCAGTTTGGCGACGGGATTCGGTACTGAGATTCACAGGGCCCTGGACCCAGCGATGGAAGGACTGACAGGTAATGCAACTGACGATCCGCTGGCATGCGTGTTGTTGTCGCGCACTGGAAGGAGCACCTTCCTCTCGTTACCTATACCTCCATGTCCTACCCCTCTTTGCTGACTTACCACCTGAATTTCGCCTCCATGTTCAGAACTATAAAAATTTCGAGGAAGGTATGGAAGAGTTTTGGAAAGTCTCTTATTAAAAGACGGCAAATCACAGCTATTCTCAATCCTCAAATCAAACAAAATTGCGGTATTCAAAATTTAACTACAAATAGCTCTTATGAAAAACGCTTTTGACTGACCAAAAGTGAACAACCACACCTGTCTGGAAAAATGTATACAGATAATAAAAGGTATTTTCTTGCACCTATTCAATTCACCTGTGGTGATAACTAATGTGTATTCAATAGTTTAACTACAAGTAGGCTCTATGAACAAAGCTTGACTGACCAAAAGTGAATAAAACCTGTCTGAAATGTATACGGGGATATTAAAGGTATTTTTGGCACCTATCAATTCCACCTGTGGTGACTACTAAATTGCTGGTATTCAATATAACTACAAAGTAGCTTATGAACACCGCTCTTGACTGACCAAAAGTGAAAAAAATATCACCTGTCTGAAATGTAATACAGGATAATAAAAGGTATTTTTTTGGCACTATCAATTCACCTGTGGTGAATCTACTAAATTGTGTATTCAAATTTAACTACAAAGTTAGTCTATGAACAAAGCTGACTGACCAAAAGTGAAAAAAACCACTTCCTGTCTGAAATGTATAGGGATTATTTAAGGTATTTTATGGCACCTATCAATTCACCGTGTGGTGACTATAAAATTGCTTGGTATTCAAATTTAACTACAAAAGTAGCTCTATGAACAAAGCTTCGGACTGACCAAAAGTGAAAAAAACACCTGTCTGAAATGTATACGGTGATAATAAAAGGTTTTTTTGGCACCTATCAATTAACATGTGGTGACTAATAAATTGCTGTATTTCAAATATTTAAACCTACAAAGTAGCTCTTATGAACAAAGCTGTGACTGACCATAAGATGAAAAAAAAACACCTGTCTGAAATGTATACGGGGATAAAATTAAAAGTATTTTTTTGGCTATCAATTCACTTGTGGTGACTACTAAATTGCTGTATTCAAATTTAAACTACACAGTAGCTCTATGAAACAAAGATTGACTGACCAAAAGTGAAAAAAACTCTGTCAGAAATGTATACGGGGATAATAAAACGTATTTTTTTGCACCTATCAATTCACCTGTGGTGACTCTAAATTGCTATATTCAAAATTTAACTGCAAAGTAGATCTATCAACAAAGCTTGACTACCAAAGTGAAAAAAAAACACCTGTCAGGAAATGCTATACGGGATAATAAAGGTATTTTTTGCACTATCAATTCACCTGTTGGTTGACTCTAAATTGTTGTATTCAAATTTAACTGCAAAGTAGATCTATCAACAAAGCTTGACTGACCAAAAGTGAAAAAAAAAACACCTGTCTGAATGTATCCGGATATTAAAAGGTATTTTGGTACCTATCAGTACTCCTGTGGTGACTACAAGTTGCTGGATTTCAAATTTAACTGCATGGTGGCTCTACAACACAGCTGGCCTGCGCCAATAGTGCCTCACAATGAAACAAAGCTGTAGTTGCGCAAAGTGAAAAAAAACACGTATCTGAAATGTATTTCGGATAAGTAAAGGTATTTTTGGCACCTTTCAATTCATCTGTGGTGAATACAATATTGCTTGTATTCACATTTAAGTGCAGGTTGCATCATATGAACAAATCTGTAGTGTGCCCAAGTGAAAAAACACGTAATTTTTTTTTATGAAATGTTTCGGATAATAAAAGGTATTTTGGCACCATTCAATTAACCTTGTGGTGACTACAAAATTGCTGGTATTCGGCTATTTAACTAAAAAGATAGAGCTCTATGAACAAAGCTGTAGACTGACCAAAAGTGAAAAAAAAAACCTGTCTGAAATGTATATGGGATATTATAAGGTATGTTTTTATGGCAAATATCAATTCAACCTGTGGGTGACTAATTAAATTGCTGTATTCAAATTTAATACAAAGTAGCTCTTTGACAAAGCTTGACTGACCAAAAGTGTAAAAAAACACTGTCTGACAAAATGATATAGGGATAATAAAAGGTTTTTCTTTGGGGGTCACCTATCAATTCACCTGTGGGTTGGAACTAATAAATTGCTGTATTCAAATTTAACTACAAAGTAGCTATTGAACAAGCTTGACCGACAAAAAGTGAAAAAAACACCTGTCTGAAAATGTTTATACGGGATAATAAAAGGTATTTTTTGGCACCTATCATTCATTGTGTTGACTTACTAATTGCTGTATTCTAAATTTAATACACAGTTAGCTCTATGACAAAGCTTGACTGACACTAAAGTGAAAAAATACACCTGTCAGAAATGTATACGGATAATAAAAGGGTATTTTTTGTGACACCTTCAATTCACCTGTGGTGCTACTAAATTGCTATATTCAAATTTAATGCAAAGTAGATCTATCATCAAAGTTTGACTGACCAAAAAGTGAAAAAAAAAAATCACCTGTCAGAAAATGTAACGGGAGAATAAAAAGGTATTTTTTTGCACCCTATCAATTCACCTGTGGTGACTACTAAATTGTTTGTATTCAAATTTTAAACTGCAAAGTAGATCTATCAACAAAGCTTGAACTGACCAAAATGTGAAAAAACACCTGTCTGAAAATGTTACGGATATTTAAAGGTATTTTTGGTTACCTATCAGTACCACCTGTGGTGACTACAAAGTTGCTGAATTCAAATTTAACTGCAAGGTGGCTCTATCAACACAGTGGCCTGCGCCAATGTGCCTCAATGATCAAAGCTGTAGTGAGCCAAGTGAAAAAAACAGTTATCTGAAATTAGATTCGGATACATAAAAGGTATTTTTGGCACCTTTCAATTCATTCTGTGGTGAATACAATATTGCTGTATGTCACATTTAATGCAGGAGCCTCAATGAACAAATCTGAGTGTGCACAAAGTGAAAAAACCACGTATCTGAAATGTATTCGGGTTAATAAAGGTAAGTATTTTTGGCACCTTTCAATTCACCTGTGGTGACAGTACAAAATTGCTGTATTCGACATTTAACTGCAAAGTTGGTAGCTCTCATCAACTAAAGCTGTACTGCGCCCAAAGTGAAAAAACACGTATCTGAAAATGTATTCGGATAATAGAAAGGTTATCTTTCGGCACCTATCAACTGTGTGCTACAAAATTGCTGGATTCTAAAGTTATCTGCAAGGTGGCTATGAATCAACAAAGCTGATGGGCAAAAATTGATAAAAAAGCCTCCCATATTAGTGCATATGGTATATATTACATACGGTATGCTTCGGTAATAAAACATATACATTTTTATTCAAATTCTTACATAAAAATTTGAATGTCCTGTGTAAACAGATTCCACACTTCACTTTCTATTTTATATTGTATTCTCCTTTATCATTCACTGGTGGTTCATTGAAGTATCTCACGTTTACTCTTGCGTAGTCGCATGGGAGATTCCGTCCGGAGTGGACTTATTGCATCCAGCGTCTGTGCTGTGTGAGCCTTCCTCAACACCTCACCTCTCAAACAGCGCTATGTCTCGCGACGTTTCGAGAGCTACACGCCTTCTTTGTCAAGCATAGAGGTAACCATAGGATACATCACTTATATATGATTCCTGTGTGTCTCAATGTATATATACAACGGAAGCATACCATTGTATATATACCATTTGCACTAATATTGGAGGCATATTGAATAGCAGGTGGGGACCTGCAGCGAAGGTGCGTTCATTAATAAAGGTGCATTGCATGATGAGTATATAATCAAAATTGAAAAAAGAACACCTATCTGAAATGTATACTGATAATAAAAGTGGAGTTTTGCACCTAACAAAGAGACCTGCAGTTACTAGAAAAGATGTGTATCCTAATATAAGTTCAGGCTGCCCAATATCCAGAAAAATATTTCAATAGAAAACTGTTAATAATAAAGCTATTGCAGTGCAATGTCTACACTAAGTCTTGGTGAACTATATCCAGTATTCTTTAAAGAGCTTGTCTGTGTTCGCCCGCGGGACCCCCCCCCCACCCCCACCACTCTCCCCCGTGACTTTACAGCGGTAGATGCTCTTTTAAAATTCTCTACCTAACCACATAAAATCTTCAAATCTCTGATCTAACTAAGTTGTAAGGATCACAGCTAACAGAAGAGCTTTCTCTGTGAAGAAATAGAATAATTTCGCTGAGCTGTTTGCTGAGCTGTTTGGACAGAGGCAGAGCGCACGTCCTACTGCTATGAGACGCTGAGACACTGATCATGAACAGGAAGGGCTGTTATATGTAAAACGAGGTCATGTGTTTTTACCAGCCACTCGCACCCATACACCTCCCAGCCAGGACGTCGCCCACACCTCTCACCCTGCTCATGTCTGTAAGCTGATTTGCTGGCCGCCACAATGACAGGAAGCGCCGAAAATGGCGCGATATTCATAGATTATGCACAGATTTTAACCCCGGCCCCATAGACTTGCATTATCCACGGCGCGTATTGCGCCTGGATAATGTGCAGGTGACTTTCTCCCCGCCCGGCGGATTCGCCGAGCGGCGAGGAGCGACGTAATCCACTGTTCTCTATGAGAGCATTGGATTACCGTAATGACTCCGACGGATTGGCACCGTACTGCAGCGCAAATCCGGCGCGCAGTATGGCGCCAATCCTCGGCAAAATAAGCCGTGTGAACGAGGCCTAAGGGTGACATTTCCCAACACGGCAATGCCAGATGTAAATGAACTGTCGTACACCAAAACTAGGCACATTATATGCCGGGACCAACACATTGTAATGCGCCTAAAAATGATGCGCTGTGCGCCTCCATAACGACATGCGCCTATCGAGGCGCATAACACATATTTACAAGTGTATATGTGTTAGGCGCATTTCACATTTTACAAGTATGTGTTAGGTGCATTACAAGTATCAAAGACCCTCCAGGCAAAAGAGGCAAAAGCATGTAGAAACAAAGTTTGTGTCCAGCAATCCATACGGCCAATAAAAAGTCAAAAATGTATTCAAAAATTATTAAAAGCACAAAGCATGTAAGCACAGGAAACGATGGTACAGAGCTTACGTGTTTCGTGGGACTACCCCTTAGTCATAGCATCATGGATTGCTGAACACAAACTTTATTTCTATGTGCATTACAAGTATGTGTTAGGCAAATTTCATATGCTTGTAATGATAAGCTATGTGCCTCCTTGCGCGATGTGCCTCGATAGGGGCATTACATACTCTACCAATGAAATGTTTTGTGCCGCGATTAGCGCAAATTGCGGCACATCGCGCACGGAGGCGCATAGCTTATCATTACAAGTATATGAAATGCGCCTAACACATACTTGTAATGTGCCTAACGCATACTTGTTAAATGCGCCTAACACATATACACTTGTTATAATGTGCTATGCGCCTCAATAGGCGCATTTCGTTATGGAGGCGCACAGCGCATCAATTTTAGGCGCATTATGTTTACTATGCAAGGTTTGGACATCTCGCCCTAAGTCTCTTGAACTATCGAGAAGGGTAAAAGAGAGGAATTTTCTGTTATATTCAAGAAGGACAGAATATCTTTGGTTTCCCAGGCATTGATCGACAGGCTTGGGATATGGTTTGTTAGGGATGATAGAGGAATTAGTAGAGTTGACAAGGGGGTTTGAGGAAAGTTGTTGGGATCTAGGCTTTGCCAACATTGAAGGGTAACATCAATGGTTGGAGTAATTTTAAATTCTAAGGGCGACATGTATGAACGGGCTTTTCGCCTGTTTTTTGGAGTAAACTGCGCCTCCCGGCCCGAATCCCCCTGTCGGACGCAGGGATGTGGTGTTAGGCGCAGCGTTCGCCACTTTCAGCTGCGCCCCTCATGAAGGGGGCGGGCAATGGGCGCGGTGTAGGCGTTCCTGGGCGGGACGCGGCACGCTCGAAAACCCCGAGGCATGTATAATGGCGGCTCGCCAAAGCGCGGCGCAACGCAGCACTCGGCAGCTCCGATTATATACTCTTCATGCAATGCACCTTTATTAACCCCTTAAGGACCCGGCGTTTTTTTTTGGTGAGACGTTCGTTTTTCCCTCCTCGCCTTCTGAAAGCCATAACTTTTTTATTTTTCTACCTACATAGACACATGAGGGCTTTTATTTTGCGGGACAAGATGTACTTTCTAATGATGTTATTCACTATACTATAGAATATACTGGGAAACCGCAAAACAATTCCAAGTGGGACAAATTGTGAAAAAAAAATGTATTGTCGCCATGTTTGCGGGGGTTTTGCTTTTACGGCGTTCAATCTTCGGTAGATATAATGTGTTATCTGTATTCTACAGGTTGTTACACATTCGGAAATACCAAACATGTAGGGTTTACGTTATGTTTTGGTACCGTAAAAAAATTCCAAACATTTTCTACTTTTGAAATTTGCGCCATGGCGCCATTTTGTGCGACCAATAACTTTTTTGTACTAACACCTACGGACGGCAGTGAGGGGGCATTTTTTGCAGGCTGAAGTGTACTTTTTATCGCTAGCAGTTTGGAATGCATGCGACTTTTTTTTATCATTTTTATTCCATTTTTTGAGTGACATAAAATGACCAAAAAACGCAATTTTGGCGTTTGGAATTTTTTTTCTTCTACGGTGTTCAGCGTACGGGATAAATGATGTTATATTTTTAAAGATCGACTTTTTTCGGACGCGGCGATACAAATATGTGTAACTTTTTTATTATTTTAAAGATTTTATTTGTAAAATGGGAAAGGGGGGTGATTTGAACTTTTAATACTTTTTTTTTTGTACTTTAAAACTTTATTTATTTTTTTTTTACTGTAACATTGAGGCCAGCCTGTGGTACTTGACCACTAGGTGTCGCGATTGTTAATACAACCTAATGCATTGCATAGCAATGCATTAGGGTGTACAAAGATGGCGGTTTCCCCACTTCCTGTCTGCGGACGGAAGTGGGGCAAACCGGCCAGGGTAAGTGACGGGAGCCTTCCCAAGGCTCCCCAACACAATGCCCGGTGATCGGATCGGCGCAGCATAGCTGCGCTTATGCCGATCACTGCACCGATCTGGTGCGCCGGCACCGATCGGCGTTAATTCAGACGCCGCGGCCATCTTTGCCGCTGGTGCCTGATGGGTAAACAGGCCGTGGGCAGAGCCACCCGCGGCCTGTTATGCTGGGTGTTAGCGCATTTGCCGCTAACACCCGGCGGCTGTGCGGGGGGGGTCGCGGAGCGATCCCCCTGCAAAGCCCCTTAGCGGCCCTGGGACGTACTCATACGCCCAAGGTCGTTAAGGGGTTAATGAACACACAGGTTATACCTTCGCTGCAGGTCCCCACCTGCTATTCAATATGCCTCCAAGATTAGTGCAAATGATATATATACAACGGTATGCTTCCGTAATAAAACATATAAATTTTTATTCAAATCTTACATAAAAATTTGAATGTCCAGTGTAAACAGATTCCACACTTCACTTTCTATATATTGTATTATCATTTATCATTCACCGGGTGGTTCATTGAAGTATCTCCTTTACTTTGCGTAGTCGCATGGGAGATTCCGTCCGGAGTGGCCCTTGTTGCATCCAGCGTCTGTGCTGTGTGAGCCTTCCTCAACACCTCACCTCCTAAACAGCGCTAGGTCTCGCGACGTTTCGAGAGCTACACGCCCTCTTTGTAAAGCATAAAAGGTAACCATAGGATACATCACTTATATATGATTCCTTTTGTGTCTCAATGTAACATTCATTATCTTAAAAACAATAATAATAAAAAACAAGCGGAAATGCATCAGATGCCCGGCCTATAACATATTTATCTTTTATTCATTATATGCCTTTCCTATTGTAGCATACTTTTGGTTACTTCACATAGCAGTTTGATTTGTTCAGAACAAAAATTCAGGTATAGACGTTCCAATTGCACTCTCATTTAGGCCATTAGGTGTCAGTGTTTGCATTTTGTGGATCCAAAATACTTCTCTTTGTAACAATTTTTTTTTTTAAAATATGGGGTATCACTTGCTTCTACTTTTTCTAGAATACACCATTTCAGATCCCATAATTGTGTCCAGATTCATAAAATGTCTGGCCCCGACGTTTCACAAATTTTTTAATTTTTTACGTCTTTTTCTTTATTACCTGTTTTTTCCATTCTAGTTCGAACAATTTATCTGTGATCTAGTTCTTTAAATTCTCACTTTGTGGTCTTGTTGTTTGGCCAATATAGGTTTTTCCCCAAAAGGGGCATTTTTAGCATATATATGACATTGCTGGATTTGCACGGGGAATTTTTTTTTTATAAATATAGGGTACCCTTTCATTGGATGCGATATTCTATCCCCTTTTATTTTTTTGATTACAATTTTGACACGCAAAGACAACCATATGTACCTTTCCTTTGTGTTCCTTTTTGTGTTTTTCTTTTTTTGTTTTTGTGTGGGTTTCTGACCTAATGAGGACATTCCCTACACTTTCCTCTCTGGTATTAAAATCTAGGGGGATCAACAAATAGATGACCATATTTTGGATCTACCTGTAGTATATGCCACATTTTAAAATATTTTTTTAAAAATTATTTTTGCTTTGGTGATCATAGGTTGTAATGTAGTTAATCCTTTGATCTTTTTGTTTGTTTTTGTGTTTGCATGTTTCCTCCTATTTAAATTTTTCCCTATTTCATCCCTATTTTCTTAGTACCGTTCCATCTTACCCTCTATCAACAAATTTTTGTATTAGTTTCTGTTTGTTCCTTTGGTAGTCCTATCTAGTGTACAGATTCGCCTAAATCCTTAAAAATTGCCCTTAGGGATTCCTTTTATAAAAATTTGGAGCATGTTGGCTTTTTGCATGCAAGAGGTTGTTCCTCTCCATTTCTTTTAGTGCAAGTTGGTCTTCAATTTTTTATTTTCTATATTAATATTGACTTTAGGTAGTCAATGGATTTTTGGTAAATATTACTTGTGAATTTTATTTAGGGGATTGCACCGTATTTATGATTTACGAAAAGATTTAAACTCTTCTAGTGTCCCCGTCCAAAAATAAGCACATCATCCACAAATCTTAACCACATTTTTATGTGTTTTTCCCAGGACTAAATATTATGGTTTTTAGTTTCCAGGTTGGCCATAAATATTGGCTATACTGGGAGCAGCTGGAGAACCATTGCCACTCCTTGTCGCTGTATATAAAATTCACTGCCAAATTGAAATTTTTTGTAAGGAATGATGTCAAATAATGTTAGTAAGAAAACAATCTTGGATAATTTGGGATTTTTATAAGTTTTTCTCTAATTATATTTATGCCTTCCTCTTTAGGGATATTTGTATAGAGGTTTTTGACATCTGGGGTACATATGTATGTTATACCCTGTATATCCACTTATCTTAATCTCTGAAATAGGTCATGGTATCTTTCAGGCATCTAGGGAGAGTTTTGACTATGGGTTGCAGGAAGCTATCATATATATTGCAAGAGGATATAGTATAGATGATACCCCGACACTATTGGTCGCCTGGTGGTCTTTTTACATCCTTGTGGATCTTTGGAACCATATATAAAAATTGGTATCCTAGGTGTGTCTATCGTAGCATTTTATATAGTTTTTCATCAATAATTCCTGATTTTACTATTCCCATTAGATATTCATCTACTTCTTTTTTAATAATTTCTGTTGGATTTTTCATGATTGTTCTTTATATTAATCTCTGCTAGTTGGACTTTGCTTCCTCTATGTTTTGGTTGCGATCCATTAGTACTGTAGCCCCCCCCCCCTTATCCCCCTTTTTTAATAACTACCTCATCATCTTGTCCCAATTTTTAAGGCCCCTTAGTTTTTTTTTTAGTTGTGTTTTTCACAATACGTTTACATTTATCCCATTTCCCTCCACTTCTTTTCTAACCATCTTTGAAAAAGTTTCTAGCATGGACTACTTATTATGGGGTCATAAGTAATTTTTTTTTAAATTTAAATTTTCTAGGTACATTTAACGATGAATTACGTTACCATATTGCATTTTTAATTTTATTTTTTTTGCAAAATCTGTGAAAGTCCCACTTCAAAATCAAACTTGGAATGTGAATGGGTAGGTACAAATTTAGCCCTTTATTTATTATATTTTTCTGTTCTTTAGAAAGGACCTTGGATGAAATGTTCACAATTAGATCTCTATTTTTTTTTTGTTTGTATGTTTGGGTCTCATGCTGTAGCTCTGGCTCCTTTTCTGACAATTCCTCGCTTGTTGCTTCCGCGCTGGTACGATCCTTTAAAAAAGGGTTTTACGTTTTTTTAGGTGTCTCATACGCCCTGTATGCTACTTGCATCAGAATCAGTGGTTTGTATTTATTGCGTTTTTTTTGATGACGTTTATTCCTTTTGGGAAAAATTCCTTTCATTGGACCATGTGTAGACTCGATTTAGCTTTGGGAGTCTTTTGTATCTCTTTCATATTTCTTTAATTTTATGGTCATTATTTGCTCTCTCATTTTCCTCAATATTGTTTTTATTTGTTCTTGAATTTGTTCATACGTGTCTTTCATTTGCTTTTTTAATTCTGTTTCTGTTTTCTTGTTTTCTTTTTTAATATCTTCCAACGCAGTTTGTATATGTTGTACTGTCAATAACATTAAGTCCAAGGAATATCGGTTACTAATTGCCCAAACCATTTATTTGATAATTTAGATCTCTTTTAAGCAAGGGTTGGCATCTTAAACCTCTTGGAAATTTTCTGCACTTTCAGATACTCTGTCAGAGATGGGGCATGCAGGGGGGGACTTAACTCTTTACGTTTGAGTTGGTCTAGTTTTTTTTTTTAAATCAGTGTGAATTGATTCCTTGTGGCTTCCCGCTCAGTCCAGCACTTTGAGCTTGTTGGATAATTTGTTGGCGATCACTTTCAGAGAGTGTTGAGGGTCTCGGGTCTATGTCTTGATTGTTGCTATATTTCAAACGACATTTTTAAAGTTTGGTGGGTTTATAGGGGTAAGTCTCTGTTATATATCTTCATTGCAATGCACTTTATTAATGAACACACAGGGTTTTACCTTCGCTGCAGGTCCCACCTGCTTTTTCAATATGCCTCCAATATTAGTGCAAAAAGGTTATATACAACGGTAGCTTCCTAATAAACATATAAATTTTTATTCAAATCTTACATAAAAATTTGAATGTCCAGTGTAAAAAAGATTCCACACTTCATTTTCTATATATTGTATTATCATTTATCATTCACCTGGTGGTTCATTGAAGGATCTCCTTTACTTTGCGTAGTGCATGGGAGATTTCCGTCCGGAGTGGACTTGTTGCATCCAGCGTCTGTGCTGTGGAGCCTTCCTCAACAACCTCCCTCTCAAACAGCGCTACGTCTCCTACACGCCCTCTTTGTCAAGCATAGAGGTAACCATAGGATACATTACTTATATATGATTCCTGTGTGTCTCAATGTACATTCATTATCTTAAAAACAATAATAATAAAAACAAGCGGTATGCATCTGTTCTTCAGAAAGGACCTTGGATGAAATGTTCACCATTAGATCTTCTATTTTTTTTCTTGTTTGTAGTTTGGGTCTCAAATGCTGCAGCTATGGCTCCTTCTTCTGACAATCCTCGTTGTTGTTCCGCCTGGTACGATCTTTAAAAAAGGTTGTGCGTTTTTCTTTAGGATGTCTCATCCGCCCTTGTATGCTACTTGCATCAGAATCAGTGGTTGTATTCTCATTGCGTTTTCTTTGATGACGTTTATTCCTTTGGAACGAATTCCTTTCATTGGACCATGTGTAGACTCGATTTAGCTGGTAGTCTTTTGTATCTCTTTCATATTTCTTTAATTTTATGGTCATTATTTGCTCTTTATTTATTTTCTCAATATTCGTTTTTATTTGTTCTTGAATTTGTTCATACATGTCTTTCATTTGCTTTTTTAATTCTGTTTCTGTTTTCTTGATTTCTTTTTAAAAAAATAAATTGTTACAAAGAGAAGTATTTTGGATCCACAAAATGCAAACACTGACACCTAATGGCCTAAATGAAGGTGCAATTGGAACGTCTATACCTGAATTCTGTTCTGAACAAATCAGCTGCTATGTGAAGTAAAACCAAAAGTATGCTACAATGGATAAGGCATATAATTTAATAAAAGATAAATATTTTTATATGGCCGTCATACTGATGCATACCGCTTGTTTTTATTATTATTGTTTTTAAGATAATGAATGGGACATTGAGACACACGGAATCATATATAAGTGATGTATCTATTTGGGTTTCCTCTATGCTTGACAACGAGGGCGTGTAGCTCTCGCAACGTCGCGAGACGAAGCGCTGTTTGAGAGGTGAGGTGTTGAGAAGGTCACACAGCACAGACGCTGGATGCAAACAAGTCCACTCCGGACGGAATTCCCATGCGACTACGCAAAGTAAAGGAGATACTTCAATGAACCACCAGGTGAATGATAAATGAAATACAATATATAGAAAGTGAAGTGTGGAATCTGTTTACACTGGACATTCAAATTTTTATGTAAGATTTGAATAAAAATGTATAGTTTTATTACGGAAGCATACCGTTTTTATATATACCCTTTTGCACAATATTGGAGGCCTCGGCAGCTCCCACAGGGAGACCTGGGTTTATTTGGGCTAAATGCTCGGCGGCGGCGAAGTGAAGCAAGAAAGGAACTAGTGCGAGGAAGCATATAGAAAATCGCAAGAGAAATCTCGGCGCTCCGCTACGTGGGAGCTGGAGTATGATTCCCAAAAAAAACGCCTTTATAAAGGGGAAACATTGTCAGAAAGAGTCAACCTCAAAACTTTCCAAAAATCTAGAACGGCACCAAATTTAAGAATTCGGATATTGCAAATTGCGGGAAAATACAGTTTAAATTTAAATTCTGAAAGCTATTCTCATTGGTCGGCAGAAACCGGCCAATTTAGAATAGGAGCGACAGTGAACCATTAAAACCTATGAAGAACTATTGACCAATCAGAATAAAGGGGGACAGTTCAAAAATACAGTAAAAATGAAGAAAAGTGGATTGGCTGAGCTAGCGGGGGCTTGGCTATCTCGGCCCAAACAGAATAGGAGCGACAGGGACCCATTATAGTCTATGGAGAAGTTTCAACCAATCAAAATCAAAGGCTGGACAGTTCAAAATACAGTAAAAATGCTGAAAAGAGCTGATTGGCTGAGCTAGCGGTGGCTTGCCTATCCCAGCCAATCAGAGCGCGAAAAAATGAGTTTTTTAATCATACTCCATGCCGCACAGCGCTGAGCGCCGAGATTGTATTGCGCCGATCTCTCCATAGACTACAATGGGAGAAGCAAGCCACCGCTAGCTCAGCCAATCAGCTCTTTTCTGCATTTTTACTGTATTTGGAACTGTCCCGCCTTTGATTTTGATTGGTTGAAACTTCTCCATAGACTATAATGGGTCCCTGTCGCTCCTCTTCTGATTGGTCAATACTCCTCCATAGGATATAATGGGTCTTTGTCGCTCCTATTCTGATTGGCTGGCTTCTGCCGACCAATCAGAAGAGCTTAAACAATTTGAATTACGGTATTTCCCGGCAATTCTCTCTATTGCAATTCCTTATGCAGCGCCGGTCTCGGCGACAAACGCGTTGTTCGGGATTTAACTGATTTATTTTTAGATAAGGTTTCAGCGCTTTATCTGATAATGTTTTACACTTAATAAAAATAATTTTTTTATTCATACTCCACGCCGCACGGTGCTGAGCGCCGAGATTGCATTGCGCCCATCTCTCCATAGACTACAATGGGAGAAGTAGCTTGCGCTCTGATTGGCTGGAATAGCCAAGCCACCGCTAGCTCAACCAATCAGCTCTTTTCAGCATTTTTACTGTATTTTGAACTGTCCCGCCTTTGATTTTGATTGGTTGAAACTTCTCCATAGGCTATAATGGGTCCCTGTCGCTCCTATTCTGATTGGCCGAGATAGCCAAGCCCCCATTATCTCAGCCAATCAGCTCTTTTCTGCATTTTTACTGTATTTTGAACTGTCCCGACTTTGATTCTGATTGGTCAATAGTTCTCCATAGGTTTTAATGGTTCACTGTCGCTCCTATTCTGATTGGCTGATTTATGCCGACCAATGAGAATAGCTTTCAGAATTTGAATTACTGTATTTCCCGGCAATTTCCAATATCCTAATTCTTGATATTGCGCCGTTCTAGATTTTTGGAAAGTGATTTTTTTAATATATTTTTTATTTTTGAGGTTTGAGCTCTTTTCTGATAATGTTTTCCGCCTTTATAAAGGCGATTTTTTTATTCATATTTCGCACCGACATCTTTAATGATTTCTCGCTGTTCTCCAGCCTGTCTCGCATCAGAATACATGTGAGGCGCAGTCCCGCACAGCGCCCATGTCCCCGCACTGAGCCCCACACACTGGCGAGCCGCAGGGAACTTTTCCCCGCATGTATGAGCGCACCTCCTCGGAGGGCGAATCTTTGGCGCAGCGCCGCACTGCGCCTCAGTCCCCGCACTACGCCCCCCACACTGGCACGGCGCGGCGGACTTTTGCCCGCATGTATGAGTGCACTACCTCGGGCGGCGAATCATAGGCGCAGCGCCACACTGCGCCTAAGTCCCACACTGCGCCTCAAACACTGGCGAGGCGCGGCAGAATTTACATAGGATGTATGAGTGCGCCCCGGCGCCGACATAAATCAGGCGCAGATTTCCCCGGATAACCGGCGGAAAGGTGTGCCCAACGTGGCGAGATTCATACATGTCGCCCTAAGTGTGAAGTGGAATTCAGAGAAAGAAGCCAAAGTTTCAAAGATTGTAACCCTATCAATTGAGCTTACATTGAAGCCCTAGTCTTTTCCTGCGTATGATTCCACCAGTGTGTGATTTGGTCAAAGGTCACAGCAGAATGGTACATTTGCAGATCAGGGAGGCCTATCCCCCCTAGTTTAATAGTTTTCATCATTAGGAATTTAGAAACTCTAGATCTTTTATTTTTCCTGATAAATTTATTTATTTATTTATTGGGTTTAAAGGGAGCTTGAAAGTTGAATTTGGAATGGAACTTGGAAGAGTGTGTAACAAGTGCAGCATTTTTTGGATATGAGCATTTTAAATAGTATAATACCTACCATACCAAAATCTTTAAAAATAGTGAGAAGTGAAATGAAGAGTTTATCAATTTTTTCAGAAAAGGTTTAAATTTTAAATCATTCAGAAAAAAAGTTGTCATGGTAAAAGGAAGTAATGGACCCAATGGGAAAACCCGAAGTAAAGGGTTATGGGCCCGCCAGGGAGAAGAATCTAAGTACCCCCGGGGTCTTACCATTACCGGTATTAACCAGCTTGCTGGGCGGGAGTTTTGCCGGGGTCGTTCCCCCTGCCCGGGGATTTTGCTTGCGGTGGCAGCCGGGTGGTAGCGTGGTAAAAAATTTTTGGTAAAGGCAAACTAAATAGTGGGGACGGGCGGAAAGTTCAGGACAGGCGAAAGGTTCGTGGCGGGGGGATGGAGGGGAAAAAATGGTACGGTACAAAGATAACAGACGGGGCTAAAGGGGAACGCGTTAACTGTGGGAATTTAAGGGCAAAAAGACCCGGGAAAGGGGATCAGGAAGGGGCAGGTTTAAATAGGGGAAAGGGGATGGGAAAATGGGAAATTACCAGTGCGCTGGCCCTTTAAATTTAACAGTGCCGGCGTGCGCGCCCTCGGAAGTAGGTACGCGCGCGCTGGGAGTCAGAGATTTCAGCAGGAGTGCAGCTAGGTGAGTAGGATGGAGAAAGGGGGGGCGCCGCCCCTCAGGGGGACAGGGAAAGCGCCTGCGCCCCTGGTGATTATTGTTTACCCGATTTTTTTTGGTCAACTTTCGTTATCGATTCGATAGTCCTTTTTGGGGCAATTCCCAATGACGATAGACGATAACAATTATTGCCGATGCCCAAATTAAAGCCCAAAAGGGGGGAGGAAAAAAACCTTAAATTTTTTACACCCCAAAACAGGGGGTGGAAAAGGGGAAATTTAAACATGCCCCAACCAAAACGGGATATTTTGAAAACATCTTAGGCAAGACAATTAGGCAAAAAGAGTCACAAAAAAAAACTGACAAAACTTTTAAATACCCCGTCTTGTACCCAAAAAGAAAGACCCCTTAAACCAAACACAACCCCCAAATTAAAAAAAAATGCCAGAAGGCAGTAATTATTTTAACCATATTTTAGTTGAACTGGGGCCCGATATCCCCTTCCCGGAACACAGGTTTTACCCTTTAAAACCCGTCTGACCCACAGATTAAAAAAAGCCGGAAAAAGGGGTCCCTTTTAAAACCCCCATTTTTAGGTTAAAAATGGACCTTGGGCAAAGCCCTTTTTGTAACCGCCGCTTTACCCTAAAACCCCCCATTTACCCACCCGTTAAAAAAATGGGGTGGGAAAAAAGGGGTCTTTTTTTTTAAACCCCCTTTTTGTTGAACTGGACATTGACTATACCCGCCCTTTTCCACACATGACCCTTTAAACTTTGACCCCCGATTAGGAAAATGCGGAAAAAAAAGTAGTCCCTTTTAACCACCATTTTTTGTTTAACTGGACATTGACTAAACCCGTCCTTACCCCGCAAAGACCCTCAAAAACCCGCATGACCCACAGATTAATAAGTGCTGGAAAAAAGTAGTCATTAAAACCCCCAAATTTTTGTTGAACTGGACATTAACCCTGGCCCTTCCCGGATGCAGCATGCCCTTAAATCTTCGACACACGAAATTTAAAAAGTCTGAAAGAAAGTAATCTTTGAAGCACATTTAGTGAAATGGACTTGACCCCATCCTTTTCCTGAATGGGAGCATGACCCAAAAACCCGGGACAGGGCCCCCATGGACCATCAGCATAAATTTTTGCCATTTTAAAAAAAAAACTATTTTTAAAAAAAACTTTTTTCCAATACTGCTGCGCTAGAGGTACTTGCCCCTTCAAAAAAGGGCAAATTTTTCACCCCTTACCCTTGAATGTGAAGCAAAAAAAACAGATTGGGCCCCCGTAGGTCAACGAGGCCTGTCTGAAAATTTACTTTTACTGTTTAAGTGGGTTGAAGGAAAATTTCTGATTTAAGGAAAGGTGAGGCTGGGAAACGGGAACACGCGGTTCAGAACAGGGGGGGTTACAGTGGTTGCAGTGGGGAGCCCGGGCTGGTTTTTCGTCATCTATTAACACGCAGGTTCAGCTAGCAGGGGCCGGAGTTACAGTGGGTATGGTGGGGGGCCAGGGCTGGTGTCTGTATCATTAACATGGCAAAAAAAGCCCCTTAAGACACAAACGAAAACAAATCTTTCTGAAGCAGAGTGCGGGGAAACGGGGAATTGTGAGCTTTAAAAACCTTTTAACCCTTTTCCCCTGTTTACAAATTTTGGGAAAAACAAATGTCTTTAAAACACATTTTTTTATAAAAGGAACCCGGAGTATAGCTGTTTTTCACAGCAACATTTCCCCCCCAAAAAATTTAAAAAATGAAACCCCTTTTGGGCCCCTCTTGACAAAATTTTGAACAACAAATTTTCTGTTTGGAAAACCCAAAATTTTTTAAAAAGGGGCCTGTTTGTTTTAGCTGTTTTTCACGCAGCATGGGCCCCAAAAAAATTTTTAAAAAAAAAGAATTCTCGCCACTGTTTAAAAAATTTTGGGGGGAGAAATGCCCCTTAGAAACACATTTTTGTTCCAAAGGACCTTGATTATAAACTGTTTCTCACAGCACCATGACCCAAAAACCATTGACATTTTGCAAAAATTTTTAAAGGGGAAAAATGAATAAAGGAATACTTTTTTTATGGGAAAACCCTGTACAAAATTTGGGGTCTTTTACAGACTCTTCACCGCAAAAACCCGCCCCAAAATTTACCTTTTGGGGGAAATAAGAAAAGAAAAAATTTAGTAAGAAAATTTTTCATTTAAAAAAAAAATTTTTTTTAAAAGGGCCACTTCTTTTGGGAAAAGGAATGTGAAGTAGACCGGCCCAAATAATTTGGGACCCCGGCAATTGGGGCCCCAACATCATCCCGAGATCCACACCCGATTCATCTTTGATGAAAGTCCCAAATGGTCCACATTATCAGTGGAAACGGATGCTTTGTCTGTAATTAGAGACATATTTCCCCCAAAATTTAAAAAATTATTCGGTCATTTTTCCCCCCCCAAATTTTTCCCCCGACAAAATTCTTTTCGTTCTAAATTACTTCCGGCAAAAAAATCGCGTTAAAAAGCACTATTTCAAGGCGCACAGAGCCTCCCAGGGTGCTGTAAAACTTTTGGTTTCCCAGGTTTAAAAATATGCAGAGGGGGGTTTGGGTTTTTGGGTCTTCAAAAACAATTTTGTGTTTTAGTAAAACAAGCCCACATGACTGCCGCCGCCTTAGAACCCCGTTTCACTAAAAAAATTCCCTGGGCACTTAAAGGGAAAAACCCCTGCCCCAAAAAAACTCAAGCGGGAATTTTAGCCTGAAAAGCATCCCAGCGAAAGCTGGAAAAAAAAAAACTGGGGAGCTCAGGTGGCAAAAATTAGTGACAGGGGGTTTTGGGGGTGACGGGCGGCACCCCGCAGCATGAGGCCCCAGGCGGGGCTCAAAACTTTCTGGAGGTGGCAAAACGGGAGGAAGCCACAGAATAGCAAAATAAACTAAGACGGAGGTCACGGGGGCGGGCAGTATGAGGTCAGTTTTTGGGCACAATAAACTTTCCCGGAGGTGGAAAACCCAGGAGGAACCCCCACAGAATGGCACAATCAAAAAGGGGGGTTTTGGATGTCACGACAGCAGCAGCTTGGGATCGGGCCCAAGGGGCCCAAAAAATTGACATTTGGGGGCGGCAAAACTTTTCCCGAGGGGCACAAGAAAAAAGTAAAGGAGGCCCACGAAAAAAACAAAAATGAAAAATAAGGCAGGGGGCCCCCAAAATTGACATTTTTGGAAAAGGCGGCAAAACCCGAAATTTTACCCAAAAGAGGGGGCCAATAACAGGGGGAGGTAACACACAGCAGCATGAATCGGGCAGTGGAAACAATAAACATTCGGGAGGCGTCAAAACATATTTGGGGCCCGGGGGTGGTTTCAATCACACATTTGTGGAGGTCACGGCGGCAGCAGAAGAGATCGGGCCCGTTTTGGGCAACAAAACATTTTGGAGGCGGCAAAAACAGTTTAGGCCCACGGGAAGGGGCCCCAAAATTTCCACACAGTGTGGGGGTTCACGACATCCCCCAAAAAATTAGATCAGGCAGTGGCACAATGACATTCTGGAGGGGGGCAAAACAAAGGAAAGCCACAAAAGTGGGCAAAATTTGACTAGAGCGGGGGCCCAGGGCGGAGCAGCATGGGGGGGCGGGGGCAGGGCAAAAAATGCCACGGGTGTGGAGGACTTTGGCACCCAGACACACCCAGCATCGGGGCCCCAGACAGGGGAAACAATAAACCCCAGTGGGGGATGTAAAACGGCAACAAAACCCAGCAGAAACAGCAAAAGGTCAAGAGGGGCACAATGCCCAGAGTGTTGATTGGGTGGCAATACCAGCCCCTGGTAAAGATGGGGGTGGGCAGATGGGGGAATCTGTACAGTTTGTGGGGCACGGGCCGGGGGTCGCATCAAATTTAAAATCTGGCTTTTAAACCCAGGGGGGGGGGGTTTGGGGGGAAACCCCGGGGGAATTACTGACGCCTAAGGCATTGGTGTGTGGAAATCCCCTGGCCGATCCACCCCTAAATTTAAAATCTTGACAAAGGTCATTTCCGTTCCACATTTCCAATGGACAAGGGGGTTTCCCCTTTTGGGGCAACGAGGGCCCCCCCGCCCCCACTGAACACCCGCTTTTGATGCCACACTATTTGGCCGGGCGGACAGCTTCCCACTGAAAAATTTTTTTGGGCTGCCCAGTAGTCCAGGGGATCTTCTAACTGAGGTGGCAGAGGCTGTCCAAGTGGGCCACAACCTTTTTGGGGTTTCAGGGACTGCCCAGGGTCCTGGCGGAATCTGCTGGGCGACTGCCCTCCTCACTGGGCGGGTGAAGGAACTGCCATCAGGGGAAAACCAGACTTAGGTTACTACTGATGGAGCTGGTATTTGCTCCTACCCCCCCCCCCCTTTCCCCCCAAGCAGCCGCGGAAATTTTTTTTAAGAAAAAACGTGACGCTGAGGAACCCCCCTTTCAACCTGTCAGGGGAAGGGAAACATCCACACATAGGGAAAGCAGCCAACTGATTACGGAGGTTTTCCCCTATAGTTTTTGATTTTTTGTCTTCCCTCTCAATAGCGGGGAAAAAAAGGCTCCCATTTTAAACCGGTAGCGGGGGCCAAAAAGGGTGGAACCCCAGAAGTCCCCCTCTGCCGGTTTCCTGACTATTCACTGCCCACTAGCCGGGGCAAATAAGCATCTGGGGGCCATCTGCAAAAAATTTTGACTCCGGGGGGCTCCCGTCCCCTTTTCCCACTGTTTCTGGCCACGGTGTTTTGGGGGCCCATCTCCCCTCGCCCTTCCTCATCCCCAAATTCACCTCCTCCACTGCTCCTGCTCCTCATCTCTTGTAAAACCGGGGTAGAAAATCCACCCTTTTTCACCAAAAAAATGTTTTCTGCTCCAATTCCCCCCTTCCCCCCTCCCCCAAATTTCAGTCCCCCCCGGGACCATGGGGGCCCCACGAATGTAGTGGGCCAAAGGGTCCCAGTCCCCTGCCCAGAAAAATTTTTAAAGCATCTGTTCCGGGGACATGAAGCGGGTGGAAAGATGTTTTTCCCATCCCCGAAAGTCCTGGCGACTGAAAAATAACGTCGCCCCCCCCCTCAAAAGGGCCTCAACAAAGGGCGGGTGTCTTTGGCATGAGCGGCCACTGGCTGACATCAAAGTTACACAGGGGAGTACTTCTTCTGCCTGGATCAAAAAAAAAACCCTTTTAAGGGCCCTTTTTCTCTTTTTTCATACATTCGGACCCAACCCTTTGCAGCGGGAATTTTCCAGCGGGGGGGAAAACCCTTTCCGCATATCAAAGTGTGTTGGGGGGGGGCCCCGGTTTGCCGTTTGAAACCCCTCGAGGAGGGGTTCCTGCTTTTTTAAAAAAAAATTGGTTTTTTTAAAAAAGTGCATGCACATTTCCGGGCCCATTTTCAGAATTTTCTAAAGATGGGTGAAGACTTCGGGAAAATTTTTTTTAAAACCCAAATTTGGGAACACGTCGCCATGCAGGGGAAAGGGCCCCTTCCCTCCCGGTGCAGCGCGGACACCAGTTCCCCCCATTTTCCGTCCCCAAGGGTTTTTTCCGATTTGCATTTGGGGGCGCGGAAAAACCCCACACATCGTTTTCCCTTGTGCATAAACGCGAGCATTCCCCCCCCTGTGTAAAATTTTCGTTCAGCCAGGAAAAGGGTTTTAGGTGTAGAACTGCGGAAAAACCGGGCTGTGCCCTACACATGGGGGGTATAAAGGGGACCCAGTACTTTGGAGGCTGAGATGGTGGGGGTGGGGGGAGAGGGGGAGGCGACTTTGGGCCCCGAAAGGCCCCGGGCAGTTTGACAACGGGGGAGGGGGAAACCCGGCGTCCCTGTCCAAGTTTTTTGGTGTCCCGGGCAGGAAGCACTTTTCACCCAGTGGGCCTTAAAGGACATGTATTTCCCTGACCGTATTACAGCTCCAGACGTCCCGCTCCCGTGTCCCTTTGGAAAACAAACCAAAAGCTCAAGGACGACCCCCCCTTTTTTTGTTCTACAAAAAAAAAAAAAATTTTTTTTTTATAAAGGGTGCTGGTATTTTCCCTTTTTTGGAAAAAAAAATTTACGGTTTGGGAAAACTCCCCCATCCGGTTTCGGCACAAGCCTTTATTTTCTCGGGAATTTTTCAAAAGTCCACCTTTTGGGGAAAGGGGGGGGACTCCCGTACCAAAAACCCTTTGGCCAGGAGCAGGGGCCCCGGGCTGCTGCCCCTTGGGAAGGTTTGGGACGCATACTGTTGTCCTTTACAACCCGCCCTTAACGATTTGCTGGCGCCATGATAGCGGGGAAACCCAGGAGCATCTGGCCCCGGGAGAGGATGTCAAAGAGAAAACAGTTTTCCTTCTGCAGGGGTTTGGAAGCCTTGACGGGCTGAAATGGCATGCGTGCCACGGGCCCTGCTCTGCTGCAGCGCAGGATGGACCACCAAAACTGACCCAAACGTTTCCCCCCCAGGCCACCGGAGGGTTGACGCTGAAAAGGTTTTACCAGGCCGTTTTTGCCAACGTTAGCCCCGGGCCAGGGCTTCATTTTTCTGCCCAAAAATTTTCTACTATACCCTTTTTACCCGGCTCCTCCGGTGTCTTAGCAAAGAACTGCCACACCGCCGAGTAGCTGTTTTTAAACCGCCAACGCCCCCGCACTAAATTGACTACTGCCCCGCCCCTTTCGCTGACCCCCCTGTGCCGCAACTGTTTTTGGGAAACCTGCGAAGGGGTTTTTTCTACCCCCGGGGCCCGGGTTTGGGTTTCCCGACCACACTTTTTGCAACCCGCTGACTAAACCGGCCAAAACAACCCACTTGCTGGCGGGCGCCGCTGCCTAAAGCGAAAGGGCTGACCCCCACTTTTTCCCTGACTTTATGAAGCCCTTGTTTCCCACCCGGCCCCCAAGTGCGGGTCGGCAAACATCATCATCTATTTGTGTTTCATCGTCACTACTGTCCTCATAAACCGGGCCCTTGGGTAAGCCGGGGGCTGACCTCTCACCAAAAGACCTCCCTTTGCCACTCCCACATCTATATTTTGGGCCCCCACGGGCAAAAAGGGGGGGGAAAAATTGGGGGCCCCTTTTTCTTCGCGGGCCAAGTACTGCTGCCCTCCCCTTTCCTCAAATTGTTCATCCTCGCTATATATTTGGCGCGACCCCAGACCACATATTTAATCCCTGGCGAGGGAACGGGAAGGGGACAGAGGCGGGCCTTGGGGACAGGTGAGGGGCCGTTTCCCCTTCCCCCGGGCCATCCCCAACAAAGTTTTTTTGTCGGGGTTTTCCCACCGACTCTTGGCTGGGGTTGTCAGATGTCATCTGGGAGGAAGAGGATGACCTAGTAAACCAATCAATAACCCTTGGGTTGCAAACAACACACGGCCGCTAAAAGACAGCGGCAGTTGTGGCCTCACCGGGGGACCCCTGCTGCGACTTCCCCTTGCTGTGCTGCAAACCGGGCCCGTTTCAGAAATGTTGGGGGCCACTGCCACCGCATTTTTGCGGGAGCCTGCCACCTCCTGTTTTAAAACCCTTTTTTTGTTCAAAAATTACAGACACTTTTTTGGTTTAAGGCAAACTTTTATATGAAAAATATACCCCCGTTTTTGACTCCAAATAACCCAGTAACAAGTTTGGGGTAACCCTTGGTTTAAAAATTGGGCGCTCCAAAAAGGGCCCCAAAAAAAAATTTTACTTGTATGTGTCTTTTAAACAAGCACTGTGGTTTTTACCAAATGAAAAAGCACAAACGGGTTTAAATTTAAAACCTTCGTTTGGGAAAATTTTAAGCTAAAAGAAAAATGTATAAAATTTGGGTGTTGAAAAAGACGGTTTTTTTTTTTTCAGCACAGCAGCAAAACAACGTTTAAATTAAAACCCCGGGAAATTGAAAAAAAAAAATTTGGCGAATAAAATTTGAGCCACCCAAATTTATAGCTTTGTAGCGTTTTAAACAATGGCTTATTTTCTACCAAACAAAAAAGAGAAAAAATTGAAATTTAAACCCTTCCCCTTGTGAATTATGCTACAAAAAAAAATGTAAATTTTTTGGGTTGTTGAAAAAGACGGTTTTTTTTGTCAGCACACGCAAAAAAAACGTTTAATTAACCCCTGGATTTTAAAATTGCGAAAATAGAATTGAGCCACCAAAAACCCTGTAGCTTTGGTACGGGGGGGTTTACAATGGGTGTTTTTTCTACGCCACAAAAACAAGAGTTTAAAATTTTAAATTTTCCCTTTTGCTTGGGGAATTGGGCCTCCCAAAAAAAAAAATTATATTTTTGGGCGTTGAAAAAAAAGGGTTTATTTTTGTCAGCACAGCAGCAAAAAAACCTTTTAAATTTAAACCCCCGGGATGAAAAATTGCGCAATAAAATTTGAGCCACCACAAACTAGTACTTGGGTAGCGTATTACAAGGGCGAAATTTTTTTACGCAACACAACAAAGAAAAAATTGAAATTTAAACCCTTTGCTTGTAAATTTTAGGCTCCCAAAAAAAAAATTTAAAATTTTTGGGGCCGTTGAAAAAGACGGTTTTTTTTTGGGTCGGGGCACACCACAAAAAACGTTTAAATTTTAACCCCTGGTTTGAAAATTTGCGCAATAAAATTAGCCCCCCACAAACTATAGCTTTGTAGCGGTTACAATGGCTTTATTTTCTACGCCCACAAAAAGAGAAAAAATTTAGAAATTAACCTTTGCTTGTGAATTGGGCCCTCCCAAAAAAAAATATAATATTTTTGGCGTTGAAAAAAAAAACGGTTTTTTTTGTCAGCACACCACAAAACAACGTTTAAATTTAAAACCCCGGGAAATGAAAATTTGCGCAATAAAAATTGAGCCCCCAAAAAACTATTAAGTTTTTGAAAGCGTTTTAAAATGGTGAAATTTTCAAACCCACACAAAAAAGAGATAAAATTGAAATTTTAACCTTTGCTTGTAAATTAAAGGCAAACCAAAAAAAAAAAATATTTTTGGGCGTTGAAAAAGACGGTTTATTTTTGTCAGCCCAGCAGCACAACAACCTTAAAAAAAACCCCCCCCGGGATGAAATTTGGGGCGCAAAGAATTGAGCCACCAAAAACATATTTTTGTAGCGGTTTTTACAATGGCTATTTTTTTACGCCCCCAAACAACAAGAAAAAAATTTAAAAATTTAAACCCTTTTGCTTGTGAATTAGGTTTCCCAAAAAAAAAAAAAATATTTTTGGGCGTTGAAAAAGACGGTTTTTTTTTTGTCAGCACCCCAGAAAAAGCAACGTTTAAATTTAAACCCCCTGGAGGGTAAATTGCGAAAATAAAAAGGGACCCAAACCACAAAACTAGTAGTTTTGTAGCGTGTTAAATGGTGTTTTTTCAAACCCACAAAACAAGAAAAAAATTTTTAAATTTAAACCCTTTTTGTTTGTGAATTAGGCTACCAAAAAAAATATATAATTTGGCTTAAAAAAGAGGGTTTATTTTTTGTCACCCACACCCAAAACAACGTTTAAAATTAAACCCCTGGATTAAATTGGGGCAATAAAATTTGAGCCCCCACAAACTAGTAGTTTTTGTAGCGTGTTTACAATGGCGTATTTTCTACCCCCCAAAACCAACAAGAGAAAAAAATTGTAAAAAAACCTTTCCCTTGTGAATTAGGCTCCCAAAAAAAAAATAAAATAAATTTGGCGTTAAAAAAAGACGGTTTTTTTTTTGGTCAGCACACCACAAAAAAAACGTTTAAATTTAACCCCTGGATGAAAATTTTGCGCAATAAATTTTAGAAAGCCAAAAATGAAGTGTAAAATTTTTGTATTGAAAAAAAAACGCGGTTTTTTTAAAAGAATAAAACAGGAATTTGGTTTAGATCCCATTTGGGAATTTTGAATGTAAATGCAGCGGGCAGGGGAAACGAAACACTGGGATTTCAAACCAAAAACCCCCAAAAATCAAAAATATAACATTCAGAGAACGGCCCTCTGAGACAAGCTGAGACACCCCAAAAAAAAATCCTTTTTAAAAAAACCAAGTTCTTCAGAAAGCTCAGTCACCCCAGAGCCCCCCTTCCCCTTTTCAAACGGGTGAAGGATGGGGAGCTCCCGGGCGGCCCCTTTTCGTTCTTAAAATTGCTTTTGACCCCACCGAATCCCCCCCGGTCTCGGACGGTTTTCATCTTTTGCACATGTAAATGCGGCATCCCCTTTTCCTCCCAGAGGGGCTTTCCCCCAAAGTAACCCCAAATGTGCCGCAGCCTTTATTATCAAAAAAACACATTTTCCTTTCCCCCGCGAATCACCCCAAATTTCGTTTTTCGTTACAAACCCGAAGTTTTCCAAAAATTCCCAAAACCCAAAAATTCCATTTCTTAAAAACGTTTTTCCGCCCATCTCAATCTGTAATGACTCCTTCAGCTGTGCAAAAGGGCCCCGCTCAGATATTACGCTGGCTGCTGGGGAGGACAACACCTCTATGACGTGGGGGAGCCCAACTCGGTTTATTCAAACCATTTTGGTGGGTACCCAGAAAATCGATTGGGGCCGGAAAAATATCCAAAAAACATCGTTTTGAGACGCAGATATTCCCTTTCACCATGATCTTAAGTCGGTTTTCTGGTGGGTTTTTATATGTCCCTGCATTACCCTGCGTTGGTAGTTTTTTAAAAAAACGAGGTCACCCATTAAGCTTCTGCCACAAAGCCCTGTTCGCTACTTGGGACTCTACTCTGTCAAAGTTTGCTGACTTGTTTGCCACCCTGAAAATTTGTAGAAAAGTGGGAAACGGACCCCAACAAAAGGGCCCATTGATCGAAAGCAGGGGTCCCTTTAATTCCTGGGGATTTTAAACCCCAATTTTGGGGGGGTGGGAAGGAAGTGGGTGAGTTTTCCCCTTTGTATCGGGGATCGAGGGGGGTTTGGCCCCCTCAGTAAATGTTGTTCTTTTGATGGCCCCTTTAAAGCAGGATCATTTTTGAGGAAATGGGGCATCCAAGCACTCCTTTGAGAGATTTAGCCCCTTTATTTCCAAAGAAATCTGGGGCGAGGGGCACTAGCAAACGATTTTTTCCTCATCTTCCTCCTCCAAACCCCAAATCCATGCCAAACCCCTTTCTAAGGCAACCCGGGCATCGGTAACGTCGGGTCCAGGAATTCTTCACCCCCCTCCTTCCGCTTTCCCCCGCCCCAGCTTCAACACAGCCCGACTTGCCTCAGATGGTGCACCCAAAGCTGAAAACCCCCACCTTGCACCAGCCCCTGGACCCCGAACCCCGCTAATGAAACCGATAAAGTTGTGAAACCGTCGGGCCCCCTGGTTCCCACGGAGAAAAGGGCCGGGTCCGCATCTGTGTCCCTTTGCTGGTGGGGGCCCCCCCCGTTTCAGAGTGGGCCAACACTTGTTCCAGAACTAAATCACCACAATGCCCCGCTGACAAACATTGTCCCGTGCTGACCATTTTTGGTTCTTCTTCAAAAAATCGCAAGGGAAGGGGCCCGAGTTCTTTTCACCTGCCTCCACTCCAGTGGCCCCAACCCCCGAGGTTTCCCCACCGCTTCTTGTCAGGCCATGTGTCCCCTTCGTAAAATGCTTTAAAGGCATTCGCTGGGGCCCCCAATCGCTGGAGCATGTGGAGGGAGGGAAATTTCCCGCGTGTTGTCCCCGTCACAATGATGGTTTTACAGGGAGGCCGAAACTGATTCTGTAAAAGCAGGGCCCGCCGGGGCGAACAGGGTGCGAATTTCGGGAAAATTAGCTCAGACCTCCAGCTTTCCACAGGGACTCCAGACCCCCGGGGAGCGCCCTTTTTAAAATTTTTTTGGGCAAAGAGGGGGTTTTGGGGGTGTGCCCGGCAAGGGGGGTGTGCTCCCCGCTACCGATCTTAAGGGCAGGGGGGGAGATTTTCGAAAAGTTAACCCCACACCACCTTGCCTGACACAAAGGGTTTGGGTTTTCGTTCGAAGGGGCCATCCAAAAGGGCCCCCGACCTGTGGTTTTGACGGTCCCCCCAAAACAAAATTAATTTTAACAAAAGGGGGCCCCCTGTTTCCTCGTGCTGTGATGCTACCCGTGGGCCTTAGGAAAAAAAACCCTTCACCAACCCTGCGTTTTTGAAAAAGCGTGCGCTGAGCCAAAAGGGGCCAAACCCTCCCCCCCCAGAACATCCACCCAGCTCACCCATTGGGGCTTTTCACAAAAGAAAAATCAGCCCTTGGGCCCTGCTTACTATCCCCGTATCGGGGAAACAGATGGAAATTTGCTGGAACCCCCAGATGCAGAAAAACGGTTGAGATTTTTGATTTACACATGGGTGGGCCCCGGGGAGGGAAAAGGGTTTTCTGGAAAAGAAAAAGGGTGCTTTTGGGATCTGGTATTGGGGGCAGGGAAGGGGCCCTGACGTAGCAGAACCCATCTGTTTTCACAAAATGGAACGGCAAAATTTCCAAGGGCCAAAAAACTTGGCAATGCCGACAATTTAGTTTTTTGGCTTTGGGAAGTTTGGGTTTTAAAATGGGTTTTTCTGCCCCAAACCCGGGAGACAGAAGGGTGGCGGGAAACTGGCCGCTGTAAAGGCATGCAGGTCCAAAAATGGGGGAAGGAGAAGGGGGGAGGATTGGTCTCTGGGTGGTTGGGGGTTTTCGGGGGGGAAAGGGGGAGGCTGAAGCGGGGGGCTTTAACCTTGCCAAGACGCTGAGAGAAAAAGGGGAGCTGAGGGAAAGCTTGGTTTTTTGGAAGTGGCGGGGGAGGAGGAGGCGGAGACAGAGGGTTTTGACAGTGGTTGGAAGCCCGGGGTCGGTTTTAGCCTTTTTTTGCCCAAATGTTTTTCCCCCCATTTCAACCATGCATTCCCTGCGTGGGCTAACAATTTGGGGGGTTGGGAAAAAAACCTAAGTTTTTTTTTCCCTCTACTGATGGGGGTTTACGGCAAAGGCGGGATATGGGCATCGCTTGGGGTGAATGAGTTGCGATCGAAAAAAAGGGCCCCGTTGAGAGGTTTCCGGGCCTTTTCCCACGGTGTTTAAGCGAGCACCGGGGGTTTTTCCCCTGATCATGGGTGGCAGAATAAATTTTTGCGGACTTGGGGCACCACCCCTCCCTTTTTGAGGCGGGGCCCGTTAATGACACTACCCCATTGTCCCTTTCCCCCTCGTCCATGATGAAAACGCTTTCAAGCAAAATTTTGCTTTTAAAGACCACTTTGGAAACCCCCAAATTCCCCATCAACAAACATCATCAACATCATCAACACAGGTGACTTCCACGTCCTGACATTTTTAAAATCCTGGAGTCTGCGGGGTCAACCAAAAGGCACTGGAAAGGGCGATGCCCCACTGCCGTGAAAAATTTTTAAACCGGGTTGACCGGCTTCCTTCTCCTCCCCCTTATGGCATCAGCGATTGGGCATCCGAGCGACAAAATAATCCTCTTTGGGCCCCTTGAATCTTTTAAACCTTTGACCCCCCAAAGGGATTTTGTCATCCCAAAAAGGGGCTTTTAGAAAATGAATTATCCACAGTGTTTTGTAAAATAAATTGATATTTTGGGCTGCCTTCGCTTTATGTTGGACGGATGCGGACGAAGGGTGATTTCAACATTTGGGGGCCGTTAAATGGAGGACGATAGGTAAGACTGGGTGGATGCAGTTGCATTTTTCCGCTGAAGAACAGATTGGCGATGCTGTTCGTTAAAAGGAGATTCACAAGGCACCGATCTATCAATACAGGCCTGACGGGCCCCGCAACCCCCGATCTGCTGGGGTTGTGTTTTTTCGCCAGCACTGGAATGACACCGCCTCCGTACCTCAAACCCCCACGTCCAAAAACCCCTCCCTTTTTTTTTCTTACCACCTTTTAGGTTTTTGCACCAATTTTTAGAAATAAAAAAAATTAAAAAGGGGATGGGAAAGTTTTTTGGGCATTTTCCTTTTTTAAAAAGAAAAACAAATCCAGCTAATTTTTAAAAACCCTTTTTTCCAACCACCAACTAGGATTAGAAAAAAAATTTTTTCTATCAAATATCTTTAAATGCGATCTTGGGGGAAGAACCGTAACACAAAATCCACAGTGTTCTTTCCCTTTAGTCCCCGAGATTTACAACTGCCCCGTTTGGGCCCCAGCAATTTATAGTTTTTTAAACCAACAAACGAAAAAATGCACGATTAGCGCCAAACTGAGAAAGCACTGAGTGAAATAGAAATTAATAATTTTAAAAAGGGTTAAAAATTTAAAACGGCCTTCACACCACTGACTAAACCCGCCCCAATTTACTAGGAAATATTGGGGATAAAAAACAATTTTTTCAATGCAACTTTTGGGTCTAATTGGGGCCAAACAGACGCACGGGCTTTAATAAGATTATTTAAATGTTAAAAATGGATTATTATGGCTGGGTCCCCTTTGCAAACCCCTTTACTACAGGCGTAATTTTTCTATCAAAATATGTAAACACAATAAAGGGGTACAACTGAGGGTCTTTTGGGGGCAAACAAACGCACGGACGCAATAAGGGGTATTTAAAGTTATATTGGGTTTAAAAAGGCAGCCTTCGCACCACTGACAAAGGGGTTAATTTACAGTCAAATATGGGAAAACACAATATTTTACAACTTTAGCCTATTCGCCCTAGAACCACGACTGCAATAAGAGTAATTTAAATGTTATTTGGGTTTAAAATGGCGGCCTTCGCGCCACGACAAAAAGGTGTTTAATTTTTCTGTCCAAAAAATGTAAAACCCAAAATTGTACAAATGAGCCTATTCGCCCAGAAACCAAAGGACTGCAATAAGAGTAATTTTAAAATTTTTATGGATTAATAGGCGGGCCTTTGCACCACTGACAACAGGGGTAATTTTACTATCAAATATGTAAACACAATATGCGTACAACTCAGCTCTATCCCGGGAAACAGACGTACGGACTGCAAAAAAAGAGTATTTAAATGTTTTTATGAATTTTATGGCGGGGGTTCGCCCCCACTGACTACAGGCGTAATTTACAGTCAAAATGTTTAAAAAACAATATGCCTACCCAAATCACTCTATCGGCAAACAGACGTACGGACGGCAATAAAAATTAATTTAAAAAGTTATATGAATTAATATGGCGGGCCTTTCCCCCAAACCCCTTGGACTACAGCTAAATTTTCAGTCAAAAAAGTAAAACAAAAAATGCGTACAACTGAGGGTCTTTGCGGCAAACAACAAAAAGACTTCAAAAGAGTAAAATTTTAAAAGTTTTTATGGATCCACGGGGGGGTTATGCTTAGACACCAAGTAAGCATCCCCGAAAATTTTCCCGGGTTTAGGATCCCGGGAAAGGGCCCAAGCTTGAACCCGGGTTCCCCCAACCCCGGGCCCGACAAAATGGGGGGTTTAAAAGAGGAGAGGATTTGCTTCACCTAGGGAAAGCCTCCACACTTTAAAGGGCAGGCCCTGTTTGGAAATTTTTCAGGGCGGGGACAGTAGAGGTTTTTTTCCCCACGTCTTCGAGACAAAAACCTGCGAGGTCTAGGTGGGCCTTTTTTCGGTGAAGGCAGGGGGGGGCGATTTTTGGGGTCTTGGGGAAAAAGAGATTTCCCGGGGCCTGTTTGGGCCCCTCCTGACCAAGCCCTTCGCTTTCCTAGAAATGGGCATGAAACCGAGTGGCCAAAGGGGGATAATTCGCTCAGGGGAAAAGGGGGGAACACGGGCCGGGTAGGGCATTTCCCTTTAAACTTGATTTGGGGAGACCCTTCCCTTTAAAGGTGGCGGGCCCCTTTTCCCTTCGTTCCACTATAGCTCTGGTCCAGGGTGCGGAACTGGACGCAAAATCGCCTACGGAAAGTCTCCCTTTTGGGAAACCCTTCGATTTTTACCACGCCCACAACCTTGGCTGCCACCACAAGCAATTTAATCACCTAAATTTTTCCCCCATTGAGAGCACAAAAAACCCCTCCACACCCAAAAAAGGGTAACCCTGTCAGACTTTTTTAATTTTTTTAAAAGTTTGTTAATAAAACCTAAAACTGGAAAGTTTTGGGCCAAAAATTTATTAAGGGCACTTTCCAGGGAAACCCGGGACCAACAATCACACATACTATATAAAAACCCCTTTTCTGGGCATCTTTAATTGGGTGTTTTTAACTAAAAGAAACAGGGGTTATTTAAAGCTGGGAGGCCCCCCCCTCCTTTCCCCCACTCCGGACAAAACATTTATTGGGATTGGGGTTTTTCATTGGGAACTACAAAACTTTAAATTTTGCGAAAATGAGTTTGGATACATAAAATATTAGCATCATAGGTATGAGCTTCTTTTCATAGTCTAGATCTTTTGAAAGGGCTTTTTAGAACCTTAACGTTAAGGGCTTGTTCCCATGGCATTTTTGGATCCAATTTTGGATCTTTGTGGGATCCGAAAATCACATCCAAAAATGCAGCAGCGATTGGACCCTACACGGATACAACACGTATCCAACACGCAGGTGTGCGTTTGGATGCGTGTTGGATGCAGCAGGATCACACTCTATAGTTTATTAAAGGGCTTCTGCTGCGTCTTACGGACCAATAATTGACATTTCAATTCTTTGTATGGATCTGAAAGACAGATCTGAAAGACACAATGAGACACACATCAACGATCACTCATGTGAACGCTGATGCGTGTTTCATATTAAAAGCAAATCACATTGCTATTTGTTAGATGCATGTTTGGGTCAGTTTGGGGTCTGACAGACTGATCCAAACACACATCTAAAAGCGTATGTTCACATGGACCCAACACGCCATGTTAACATACCCTAAGGGATACAATAGACACGGCGATATTGGTGGGAAGTAGAAGGCAGTGCCAGCTGCATCAGACTGTAGTAGAGAGACTCGAGGACAGACTACCAACTAGAAGAAAATCATGGCAGAAACACCTCAGAGGAAGAAAAAAGTGAAGGTAAGGGAATAGTAACAAGAACACTATAAGAAAACAACATATGGCAGTAAGTACTGGTCAAACCCCCAGGGGCAGAGGGTTTGAAAAACTCTCACTAGGAGGAGAGTGAAAAGGATACCAATGTAGGTAGTCCAGGACCTAATCATTAGGATAAAGGCAACTGTGGGCAGAGAAGATCTATATCTTGTCATTTTTTAGGTCTTAAACTACAATGTTGGAACTCTGGTTGAAGATGATGATGGCTGTGGTTGAGAGGAAGCTGTAGGAGAAAGTCCCATTGGCGAATCAAACTTGATACATCGTTCAGGGATGAGATGATGTGGGTTTCTCCATTCGTCACTATAATAATCTTTGTAGAAAAATGCCATCTGTACAGGATGTTGTTTTGTCTCTATGTTGTAGTCATTGGTGAAAGGACTCTTCTGGCTTTTAGGATAGATTGCGACAGGTCAGTGAACAGCTTGACATTATGAAATGGGTCAAAGATCTGATTAAGATGTCTGGCAGCAGTAAGCAATTGATTCTTGATGTGATAGACATTTATTCTTGCCGAGACATCTCTCCCACAAAACGAGGCAGAGAGGCTGGTTTTGGTAGCCTATGGACCCTGTCAATAAGCAGGTCGTGTTTTGAGCAAGAAGGGAGAATAGCTTTTAAAAAGGGTGCTGAGGTTTTACATCAAGGTCACTTTTTTGGATCAAAGATCTGTTAAGATTCTGCGCTGTAAGCTTTGATTTTTGAGTATAAACATTTATTTTTCCCGAGACATCCTCCCAACAAAGCGAGGAAAAACGGGTTTTGGTAGCCTATGGACCCTGTCAAAAAAGCAGGTCGGTTTTGACAAAAAGGGGAAAATAGCTTTAAAAAGGGGTGCGTAGGTATTACATCTAAGGTCACTGTTTGGAACAGATTCCAGAATCCCTCTGAATTTCACATTGCTTCTGTCCTCTTAATCAGCAATTTTGAGTTTCTGTTTGGCTAGATCACCTTCCAGTTATTTTGAGCGGTTACCATATTGTTATTAACAGTGACCAGGTCATCCACTTTTGATTCAGTTGGGTGGACTCTGGTCCCAGGAAATTACTGAAGTAGTATTGGTTAAAGAGTAGCCCCGAGAATGTTGTGAACTCACGGGGCAATCATCATGTCCTTCAGGAAGGCCTGTGAGATAGTTTTCTCAGTAGCAGAGAAACATTAAGAATATCAGATTAGGTGGGAAAAAGTAACTCAGGTCAGTGGTAATTTTTTAAAAAAAACTTCCCCAAATATCACCCTTCTTCCCTTTTTACTTAACAGGGCTTCCTGTTGTAGGAGACAGGTTGTCAGAAGGAATTGAGGAATCTTGAGCGAGGCTTTGCTTCATGACATTTTTAATTTTATTCTGCGCTTTTTTAATCCACTAGATTTGGGGAGCAGGGCCAGAGCAGAGATTTTAGATTTTCCATAGTGGGACGTTAAAGTTTTCTGGTTTTAAATGTGGCTGGGGAAAGGGGGAAAATGGCACTGACGGGAAAGGTAAAGATGGCCCATTGATTATCCTTGTGTTAAAAGTCTAATTGTCCGGATCAACCCTGCTTTTTGTTTTTTGCTAATAACAGCCAAAAAAGACCATGAGTGGGTAGTTGAGATATATAAGCTTTTTGCTTTCTAATAATCACCAGATGATGATAGATGGAGCTGATGTGATACATGTCTTCTCACCATCAGCGTGAAGCCATGTCCATCTTTTCTAACTTTTATTTGGCAAAGGGTGCTTTGTGAGATGAAAACCCTGTGCAGGGGGGCCCAAAAAAGTTTTGGGGGCACCCTTGAAATTCTTCAGAAATACTCAGTTTCTTCCTGAAAATATGCAATACAATTTTTTGGTATTATTATTTTCCCCATTTAATTTGTCTTAAAGGGAAAAACCAAAAAAAGAATTTTATAAACCCAAAATTTGGATAAAATTTCCACCCAAACTAAAAAAAGGGGGGTGGACAAAAGGGGCACTGTTAAAAAAAAATCATATGTTTCTTCTCTAATTTGTGTAATTAAAAACACCTGTAACTTACCTGTGGCACCTAACAGGGGGTTGGCAATAACTAAATCACACTTGCAGCCAGTTAACAGGGATTAAGATGACTCAAATCTGTCCTGTGTCCTTGTGTGAAACCACATTGAACATGGAGAAAAAAAAGAAAAACCAAAAGAACTGTCTGGGGGACTTGAGAATCCAAATTGTGAGGAAGCATGAGCAATTCAAGGCTACAAGCCCTTTCTCCAAAGACCTGAACGTTCCTGTGTCTACCGTGCGCAGTGTCATCCAGAAGTTTAAAAGCCCATGGCACTGTTGCTAACCTCCCTAGATGTGGATGGAAAAGAAAAATTGACGAGGGTTTTCAACACAAGATTGTGCGGATGGTTTGGTTTAAAGAACTCGACTAACATCCAAACAAGTTTCAAGCTGCCTGCAGCCCAAGGGTACAACATGTCAACCCGTTACTATCCTCGGCATCTGAATGAAAAGGGCTGTATGGTAGGATAACCAGAAGACCCCAGTTCTTACCCCGAGACATAAAAAAGCCAGGCTGGGAGTTTGCCCAAACTTACCTGAGAAAGCCTATAACGTTTTGGAAGAATGTTCTCTGGTCAGATGAAACAAAAGTAGAGCTTTTTGGGAAAAGGCATCAACATAGAGTTTACAGGAAAAAAAAGAGGCATTCAAAGAAAAGAATACGGTACCTACAGTCAAACATGGCGGAGGTTCCCTGATGTTTTGGGGTTGCTTTGCTGCCTCTGGCACTGGACTGCTTGACCATGTGCATGGCATTATGAAGTCTGAAGACTACCAACAAATTTTGCAGCATAATGTAGGTTCCAGTGTGAGAAAGCTGGGTCTCCTCAGAGGCATGGGTTCCAGCAGGACAATACCCAAAACAAACTTCAAAAAGCACTAGAAAATGGTTTGAGAGAAAGCACTGGAGACTTCTAAAGTGGCCAGCAATGAGTCAGACCTGAATCCCCATAGAACACCTGTGGAGGATCTCAAAATGGCAGTTTGGAGAAGGCACCCTTCAAATCTCGGGGACCGGGAGCAGTTTGCCAAAGAAGAATGGTCTAAAAATTCCTGCAGAACATTGTAAGAAACTCATTGATGGTTACCGGAAGCAGTTGTTCGCAGTTATTTTGGCTAAAGGTTGTGCTACCAAGTATTAGGCTGAGGATGCCAATACTTTTGTCCGGCCCATTTTTGGAGTTTCGTGTGAAATGATCAATGATTTGATTATTGTTTCATTCTCTTTTGTGTTTTTTCATTGCAAGCAAATTAAATGAATATATTAATACCAAAGAATTTGTGATTGCAATCATTTTCAGGAAGAATTTTTGGCCACCACTGTACAAGAATCAGAGCAACGATGCTCACATCAACCTCTGTGAACAGAGAGGGATTGATACGACAAGACGAAATATCTGCCGATCCGTAAGTTAATGGAGCAGGAGACTTGGAGCAGCTATTCCCAGCACCTGAGCAAGACACAAACACCACTCAGGAGGGCCAAATAAGGGCCATTGCTCCAGAGATAGTTTCCCTTGAGGACCCTAGCAGCAACAGTTCTCAGGAAGGCATGGACTCTCTTGAAATGGCTCTTCAACAGTTGGGTGCTTGTTACCCTAATATGCACTTGTAACTGATCCTGCAGTACCAACAGACTCAGAGAGAATGAGAGGCTGCTGCAGAACAGCAGTTGGAGAGAGAGGCCAAAGGACACCAGGTGGAAAGGGAGTTCAAGCTGCAGATATCAGGACTGGAGAAGGATAGCACTTCACCACAACCGCTATCCTGGGATACCAATCCACAGAGACCTGACTAGAAAACTTTCCTGTGATTAAAAAGAATGGAGACGGGAGTTTGGGAAAACCTACAGACAATGCAATCTGCCCTGAGAGCAATGTGCATGGTATCTAACCACAGAATTAGAGGGCAAAGCCTTGGAGGTTTTTTGTGACCTTCCACCTGAGCAACATGGGAACTTTGGTGCTATGAAAAAGGCTCTCATCAAGAAATCTAAGGTGTACCACAAGAAGTTCTGGAGTCCACAGCGAGGATACTGTCACAATTTACCTCCTGTCTGACAGCAATTTCCCATTTGATTCTGGAAGTTGAAATCTGCCCTCAGCTCTGACTGCTGTTTGCATCAAGCAAAGCAACAGTTAATCCCAGCTGGTTGCGCCAGCAATTAGGCCCAGCCATATAGCCCAACCTTTGGCTCCAGTCTTTGCCTGAGATTTTACTGGACATGTTGATTCCTCCTCCCCACCTAGATACAGTTTGTGAATGCTGAGTTAAGCTTCTGCACATCCATGTTTTTCAACAACAGTTGTAGAGTTTGGAGGTGGTAAAGAATCCTGACAAAGCTATTAATCTTGACTAGATGACACCTCCTTAATAACACAAGAGGGAGATGGATCCAACCTTTCAGCTCGTTCACCATCTTGGTTATGAGTAGTGTTGAGCGATTATTATCAACAAAGTTGAAATCGGCACGGTTTTTATGTTGATCGGATTTTTTAGATCACGCGATAATTTAGGTTAAAATCTGTGCATAATCTATTAATATCGCGCCATTTTTGGCGCTTCCTGTCATTTTGGCGGCCAGCAAATCAGCTTAGAGAATAGAGCAGGGTGAGCTGTGTGTGCGACTGGGATGTGTATGGTTGCGATTGGCTGGAAATATCACATGACCTCGTTTTACATAGAACAGCCCTTCCTGTTCTGCCTCAGTGTGTGTCAGCGTCTCATAGGAGTAGGACGTGCGCTCTGTGGAAACAGCTCAGCAAAATTATTCTATTTGTTCACAGAGACAGCTATACTTTTAGCTGTGAACCTTAGAACTTAGGTAGATCAGAGATTTGCAGATTTTAGGTAGTTAGGCTGAGAATTTTAAAGGAGCATCTACCGCTGTACAGTCACAGGGGGAGCGGGGGGTGGAAGGGTCCCGCGGGCGAACACAGACAAGCTCTTTAAAGGATACTGGATATTGTGCACTCAGACTTAGTGTAGACAATGCATTGCAAAAAGCTTTATCATTAACAGTTTTCTGTTGAAATATTACTTGTAATGTTGGGCAGCCCTGAACTTATATTAGGATACAGATCTTTCTAGTAACTGCAGGTCTATTTCTTAGGTGCAAAAAATCCACTTTTATTATCCGTATAACATTTCAGATAGGTGTTTTTCACTTTTGGTCGGTCAGCTTTGTTATTGCGGTACCTTGCATTAATTTGAATCCAGCAAATTTTGTAGTCACCACAGGTGTATTGATTGGGGCGAAAAAATACCTTTTATTATCCGTATACATTTCAGATAGTGTTTTTTTTCACTTTGGTCAGTCAAGCTTTGTTGATAGAGGTAACCTTGCAGTTAAAATTTTAATCCAGCAATTTTGTAGTACACGGTGCATTGATTGGGCCAAAAATACCTTTTATTATCCGTATACATTAGATACGTGTTTTATTCACTTTGGAGCAGGCCAGCTTTGTTCATAGAGCACTTCAGTTAAATTTGAATACAGCAATTTTGTGTACACAAAGGGGTTATTGATAAAAGGTGCCTAAAATACCGTTTAATATCGTATAAAATTTCAGATAGGTGTTTTTTTTCATTTTGGTCAGTCAAGCTTGTTGATAGAGGTACCTTGAACTTAAATTTAAATCAGCAATTTGTTTGATTTGAGGGATTTGAGAATGCTGTGATTGCGAGACTTTCCAAAACTCTTCCATACCTTCCTCAAATTTTTATCTTTTGAACAGGAGCGAAATTCAGGTGGTAAGCGAGCAAAGAGGGTTGTAGGACATGGAGGTAGAGGTACGAGAGAGGGTGCTCCTTCCAGTGCTGGCGACAACACGCATGCCAGCGGATCGTCGGTTGCAGGACCGTCAGGCCTGTCATCGTCAGGGCCCTGTGAATCTCAGTAACGAACAGCGTCGCCAATCTGTTCTTCAGTGGTTCTCCAGCAGTCTTACCTCCTCGTTCTCCCAGTCACGGCCACAAATGTCGTCATCAGCATACGTCCAACATGAAGTGAAGGCAGCCCAAATGTCAACTCGTGTACCCACCACTGTGGATAATCCATTTTCTGAAGACCTCTTTGATGACAAAATGTGGTTGGGGTCAGAATGCATGTTAAAAGATCAAGAGGCCAAAGAGGATGATTTTCTCTGCTCTAAAACCCAGTTACTGATGCAATCAGAGGAGGAAAAGGAAGCCGGTCAATCGGCAAAAATCCTTGCAGTGCCTCTTGCTTGTAGCCTGCAGCTCCTGGATGCAGAAAGTCAGGACGATGAAGTCACCTGTGTTGATGATGACGACGTTGCGGATTCAACGTGGTCTTTTCAGCGAATTTGTTTGTGAGGCTTCATCATGGCGAGGAGGAAGAGAGTAGTTCAATAGGGTCTTGCCTAAAAAAGGGAAAAAGGGGCGGTCGCAGAGTCTGTGATTGATTCGCAGCCACGGTCAGCGGAAACCTCTTATCCCCGTCAATAAGGTCAGGACCTCTCAAGCCTGGGCCCCTTTTTGAGAAACCTCTTTCACCCGCGATGTCATATGCGCCTTTTCATAAAAGTAAGCGGGGCAAGAATTTAGGTGTTTAACACCACCAACATGTCTGCACAAGCAGCAAAATGCATGAGTTAAAAATGGGGGAAACACTTCCCCAAAAAAGGCCGACCGACGCGGGGTAAACCCTGTCACCTCTCTGTCCCCGCCCCTCCTCCTCCCCCACCAAAGCGTTCCTCGCTGCCCTTGTCTCTCAGAGTCTGATCAGGGATAGCCCCCCTTTCAGCCCCAACGTCGCCGAGTCCCCACCAGCACCCCAGAGCCCACCCTACCCCTTCTCCTTTCCCCAGTTGACGACCTGATCCCGTACAGGGCCAGTCTAGCACCAGCCTTCTGTTTCCAGGTTTGGGAGCGAAAAAAAACACTTTAACCAAAAAACCACCCCAAACCCAAAACCCTAAATGTCGACATTGCCAGGTTTTTGGGCCCTTGGGAAAAATGTTCCTTTTCCCGTCGGGTGGACACAGTGGGTTCCGCCACGTCTGGCCCTTGCCTGCCCCAATACCAGATGCCGAGCGGGATTTTTTGCCAGAAAAGCACCCTCCCCGGGCCCACCCAATTCTCTAAAATTTAAAAGCGCGTTGTCTGCATCGGCCCGGAAAAAAGTCCATCTCACCACCGACACATGGACTGTAAGCACGGCCAAGGCCTATATCTCTGTGAGTCCCCGGTTTGGTGGGTGGTGTCTCGGGGGGGACGGTGGCTCTCAGGCCGGCGACGTCTTCAAAAAAGAAAGGGGTGGTGCAGGGTCTTTCCCCCCAAGGTCTTGGTGGGATCAGTGCCCCGGAAAAACCCGGGCCCTGTTGAAATTAATCTGTCTTGGAGACTGCCCAAAACAGGTCGGAGCTGTGGATGGCTCTCCGCAACGAACCGGGGGGCTGGGTGACGGAACCTTGTGCCCGGAAGTTGGTGTACGATAAGGGGGAAAACTGTGGCCCCTTTAAAACGGAGGCTGGGCACATCCCTTGCCTGGCCATGTCAGCCCCTTTTGTCCCCGAAATTTCTAAAGAGTACCCCGGGCACTTCTGCGTTGCACCTGCTTCGTCCCCCGGGGTGGCTTGCGCATCGCGGCCTCCCCCTCAAGTCTATTGTTGCGGGCAACACAAGGAATTCCCCCCTCCACATGCTCACGGGGTTGGCAGCGGCAATGCCCTTAGCGTACGAAGTGGGCCAAAAGGTACAAGCGCGGTGCGGACCTCGGGGTGTTGAGCCAACAAGAGGGAGGCAGGTGAAAGGTCACCCCATCCCCTTTCCCGTTTTTAAGAAGCCACCAAAAATGGTCAGTGCGGACCCGGGGTTGTCAGCATGGCATTGTGGTGATCTTAGTTCGGGAAAACGATTTTGGTACTCTGAAACATGGGTCCCCCCAGCAATGGAGGAGGAGACGGACCAGATGCGGACATGGGGGCTTTTCTCTCCTTTAAAATCCAAAAGGGCCCGACAGTTTCTCAATTTTATCGGTCTTCATTAGGCAGTGGTTCGGGGCCCAAAGGGCTAGTCCCCAAGGGGGGCACCTCAGCCCCGGGGTGCCCCATCTGAGGAGGTCAGGGCTGTTTTTGAAGTTTTGTGCCGGGGGGAAAGCGGAGGAGGGGAGGTATTCCTGGAAAACGTTTTGTTACCGAGTCCCTCCCTTGGGTTTTAGAGGTTGGGGGCGAATTTGGGGGGGGAGGGGGGGAAAAAATGAGGAAGATCATTTTTGCTAGGCCCCCGAACCAGAGGTTTGGGGAAAAATTCAAGTTCCATTTCACATGGTGCTTGGAGGGCCTCCTTTTTCCTGAAACCCATGACCCTCCCCTTTAAAAGACCATAAATTTCCCGAGGTCCCCGATTAGTTGCCGGCTTTTACTTCACTTCCCTCTTCAAACAAAAAATGGCCCCTTTTTGAAAATTTTTTTTTAAAATTGATCATTTCTTACTGCAATTTTTATTCTCAGTTCCCAAAGTTCTTTTTGCTGGTTTTTTGCGGTGTGGAGACTTTTAAAGACAGCAAGGTTTCTTGAAACCCCACCGTATTCCAATTACTCCCCTTTATTTTTAGAATTTTTTGTTTGGGTCAAGGGTTTTGAGGTCATGCTGCTGTGGGGATACAGCTAAAATTTAAATGGCCCATTTGGGAAACAGAAATTGTGGTTTAAAGGGGCATTTCTCCCTCCCCAAAATTTTTTAAATTAGTGGCTGAGAATTTCATATTTAAAATTTTTTGGGGTCTTGAGCTGTGAGATACAGCTATAACCCATGGCCCTTTTGGGAAAACCCAGAAATGGGGCCCTTTAAAGGGCTTTTTTCCCTTAAATTTTTTAACAGTGGTTTGAGAAGTCATTTTTAGTATTTTTTGGTGTATGTTGCTGGAGATAAAGAAAAAAATCTTTGGCCCCTTTGGAACGAAATGGGGTTTTTAAAGGGGGCCATTTCTCCCCAAAATTTTTTTTCAGTGGGGGGGAAAATTTTAATTTTTAAAAATTTTTTTGGGGGCATGCTGTTTAAAAGCAGCAATACAAAGGTCCTATTAAAAAAAATTTTTTTTTTTATAACAGACTTTTGGTTCTTCCAATTTTTTTTTTTGGGGAAATTTTGGGCTGTGATATCCCAAGCTATACTACAGGTCCTTTTTAATAAAAAAAAGTTTTTTCAAAACAGACATTTGTTCTTCAAAAATTGTAAAGAGTGGTCAAGGGTGAGGGTTGCTGTCAAAAAAACAGGAATGGGGGGTTTGGGGGGGGGGAAACACTGTTAATGGACACATATTGAAAAATGACTTGTTTTTCAAGATCTTTAACATAGCTAGCAATCCCTGTATTGAGAAACCCCAAATTTTAATTAAAATTTAAAAAAAGGAAAAAAAAGACATGGTGGGATTCCACCCCTTATTTTAAAAAAATGTGTTTTTTAAAATTTAAAACTACAAAAAAACTTGCTTGTACAAAAAGCTGGAAAAAAAATTTCCTTAAAATTGTACAAGGGAGGTACAGGAAGACTTAAACCAGATGTGGTTATTCAGGGGAAAATTTAAAAGGTATGGAGACGGACAGAGAACAAAGAACAGAGAAAAATTTTCCTCCACCCACGTTGATAAAATGAGAAAAAGAATGAAAAGAAAAAGGGGCACCTGGGTGGAACGGATCTTTTAACCCCAGTATTTTCCAAGTAAAGCTAAAAATTGGCCCGCACTCATACGGGGGGGGCAAGCGTACCCGGGTTTTTGGGACTGTGTACTGAGGAAGGCTGGAGGTTTACCCAACTTAACCCTTTCCGCACCCCTTTTCACCCCCGACTGTTTTGTTGCTGGGGTCATAAGGGCATTTTTACCGTGTTAATAGATGCGGACGCAAACCTGGGCTCTACCCCACCCCTGTAAATAGGCCCCCGGCAGCTGAACCTGTGGTTAATAGTTTACAAAACTAGCCTGGGCCCTCACCGGGACCCACTGTAAGTCTGGCCCCGGCCCGCTGGACCCCCGTGTTACCAAAATGGCGGGCTGCCCGCCCCTGGCCCTTACCGTTAGGGGCCCCAAACAGGAAAAAGGGGTTCAAAATTTTTTCTAAAAAAAAAAGATTTTTAAAAAGGTGGGTTAAGTGTGCAAAAAGTGCTCCAGGGCTGGACAAAAAAATTCCACCCAATTTTAGGCTTAAAAAATTTTTGGGGCGGAAGTCACTATGGGGTCGATAATTTGATCTCCAGGGGGTTGGGCCCTAATCATTTAAGAAGGATTTTGGGGAAAAAAGAAAACCATTGAATTGTTGGGTGGGTCACTCTCAGAAGACCGGAGGGGAAATGTTTTTCTCAAATAAAAAGTTTTTGGGGATGATTTTGAACTTTTTTTTATTATGGGGTGTGTGGATGAATTTAAAACATCTTCACGTGTAAAAAAAAACCTTTTAAAAAATGCAGGGAGGGGTGTATGTTGTATGTTATCACACTTTAAAAAAAAGCAAAATGGGTAATAAAGTAAAACTAAAATAAAACTTCCCTAAATAAAATTTTTGTTTAAAAAAAATGTCAGTTTACCAAAAAAAAAATACTAAAAGACAAATCACTGTTTCCAAAAAATTGCATTAGTGCCCCTTTGTGTCTGTGGGTCAAAAGGTTTAGGGGTCATTCTGCGGGTACAGGACAGATATATTTAAAAGTCCAGGGGAAAAATAAAATGGTGGTTAAAGGACTCCCCCCCCTTTTTTTGGGACTTTTTAATCTGTGGGTCGACAGGTTTGTTTTGGGCATACTGGGGGTCCAGGAAAAGGCATAGTCAATGTCCAGTTCAACTAAAAGGTGGTTGAGGGGAATCCATTTCCGGCACTTTTTAATTGTGGGTCAGGGCAGGTTTGGGGGTATTTTGGGGGCCCAGGGCCCGGTATTGTCAATGTCCCGTGAAAATATAATTTTGGGGGTTGAAAGGGCTCCTTTTCCCCCGGGACTTTTTTTTAAAACTGGGGGTCATGAAAGGTTTGGGGCCCCATGGCCCGTGGCCTAGGACAGGGTTTTGTCAAGTCCCGTGAAAAATAAAAAAAAGGTGGTTGGGAAAAACTCCCTTTTTCCCGGGACTTTTTTTAAACTGGGGGTCATGCAGGTTTGGGGGCTCTTTTGCCCTTCCGGGGCAAAGGGTAGTCAAAAGTCCATTCAATAAAAAGATGGTTTTCAAATAAAAACTGCCTTCTGGCCCCTTTTTTTAAATTTTTGGGGGATGCAGGTTTAAGGGTCATGCGTTTTTTAAAGACAGGGATTGTGAATGGTCTGTGTTTTTTTTTGTGGCTTTTTTAACCTAAGTGTGTTGCCCAGATGAAAAACCCTTTCCAGTTTGCTGTTGTGGAAAGTTTATTCCAGCTTTCCAGCCCTGTTTGGGTGTTTGAATGAAGGTGTTTTTCCTCTCCCCTTAAAACTTTAAAGGTGATCGGCGATAATCTAATTTTGACTATCGGAAAATCGTCTTGATAATTGCCCATATCGACTATCGAAACCCCATGCGATTGTCAACGTAAACGTCCCTCCCCTAGTTATGAGTGAGGGTTAGTTCAGTCCATAGAGAGATTCTGGGTTAAATCCAATTTTAATTCCTAGGTAGGTAATGTGAGTGGTTTTCCGGGGGAATAGGGGAAAGGCTTTTGGCCCCCATACTTCCCAAAGGGAAGGATCTTCCCCCTTTGGAAAAATTTTGTGGGGCTTTTATCTTTTAACCCTGGAAACTTCCAAATTGTACCAATTTGGGCAAATAAAACCCGGGCAAGTATCTAGAAGATCTGCCAAAAAATAGGGAGCAAACAAAGCCCAAATTCACTGTTTCGCTCCAAATACTGATATCATCATATAAATCCGTATCCTCCAGAAGCCTAGCTAATGGTTCCATGGCCAGGTCAAAAAGCAAGGGTGAAAGTGGGTACCCGCCTTTGGGGTGGGGGATTCCTGAAAATTTCCCCGCCAAAAATGTCTAAAGGGGCCCCTGAATTCCCATGATGTCGAGCACTGACTATAGCCAATCCCATTGAACATTGTCAAATTGTCAAAGGCAATTAAAGCTGGGATTGATTTACTCTTTACCCTTTATAGCACTGCTAGTACCTTGTGGATGTTTTCAACCCCTGCCGTACTTTGACGAATCCCTTTTGGGCGTGTCCCACTAATTGGGGCAGAAAATCTGCAAGTATCTTAGAAAGGATCTTCTGATCTATTTCTATCAGTGAGATAGGCCAGTACCAGGAGGCCAGCAAAGGATCCTCCCCTTTCTTTGGGAGAACCTCAATATAGGCATTATAGGACTTTGGTTGACACTGCCCTGTGTCAAGGAGGTTATTGTACATGTTTGTCAAGATAGGTGCTGCCTAGTCCTTCAGTATTTTGCATTTCTCTCTGGAGAAGCGGTCTGGTACAGGGGTCTTTCCATTTGCTAGGTGACTGATAATTTGAGTTAATTAATATCCGCATTTAAGGTAGCCCTTTGGCCCTTTGAAAGACTAGGTAGCATAATGTTATCAATAAACTCAAGAGCTTCAGTGCTGTATCGGTCATCTGGAGGTGAATAATAAAGTGTTTTATAAAAGACTCTAATGGCTACTTTTTGTCGGGCGCACAAAAGTTTTGGGGTCTTTTTAGTCCAAACTGTCGAGCCTTGTTCGCATATTTTAAATCAGGCGCATCCAATTTTTGGTTCATTACAAGCGCAGAGATCGGGGGGCGCTGGAGGTGTGTACATACAAAAATACAAACACACATTTTTGAGTTTACGGGGAAATCCCGGCCCCATTACTGCTGGAACAGGCGACCACTTTAAAAGTGGTTTACTGACCAAAAATAGTCACTTTTGTAGCTAGAAAGCACAAAAATCTATGACCCGCAGTAGAACAGGTTCATAGATTCAGGCGCATTCTACGCTGCTAATTCATGGAAAAAAATGGCTTCTGAGTGCCAAAATACATACAGGTCGCCCTAAAGTTTTAATTAATTTTATATGGGATAGCAGTAACCACCCAAGTCCATTTTAATAGCTGTAATACGGGAAGTACCATGTCTGCCTTTGGCTAGTCTGGCTAGCATCTTGCCAGATTTGTTTCCAAATTAGAAGAGGTTGTTTGTTAAGATGTCCTTGTGCATTTTTTCTTTCCTTTCTTCCCATAGGTTAAAGTCTCTTCTAGACATTTGCCATTGTAAGCTATTGTCTACCACGGGATGACTGTGAAAGGTTGAATAGGTTTCTCTAACTTTAGAGGCCTCTGTAGAAACCTTCTCCACTTTGCGTTTATATGTTACAGAATAGGCCATAACTCTTCCCCTTAAAACAGCTTTAGCCTTTGCCCAGTAGAGCCACCAGTCAGTAGAATGTTGAGCATTGGTTCTAGCAAAATCCTGCCACCAGCCTCTTAACATATCATGAAAGGAATCTGTCTTGGCCAAGAAAGAGGGGAATCACCAGATGAATCAGATTCATTGGGAAAGAAATAACCATCTCCGCCAGCTTTGACTCTGTCGCCCTACGTTGCAGGTCCTCGGAGAGAAAAATGTAATCTAATCTAGATCAGAACAAATTTACCTGAGAAAAAAGAAAAGTCTCATCCATCTAGATTTAATTCCCTTCAACAATCATATAAGCCTGTGTGCAAGAGCAAGGGTTTTAATACCCTGTCTTCTTGGCTAACTGCAGGAGTTGCTTTACTCAATGAATCTCCCTTTTGGTCTTCTTCCCACTTATGGACTGAATTCATCTCTCACCCACTAACATGGACCTGTTCCTATCCGCTTTAATCCATTGTTCTAGGTTTTGAAAACAGGTCCTGTTATATATATATATATATATATATATATTATATATAATATTATAATATTATATATATATTACAAAAAACTGATGACTTGCCCTCTGTGCTTTAAGGATAAGTGAGGAATGCAATCTTCAGCGTTGCATCTATGGGAGACAAAGTCGAGAGAAAAATTTTTGTGGATAAGGGTTATCACTCCTTCCTTCCTGTTTAATGTGGGAGACCCATAAACCTGTCCTACCCACATTTTTGCCATCCTTGGTATATCTTCTGCTGTCAAATCGGATTCCTGCAGGAAAACAATGTCGGCATGCAAGTGTTTTAAATGTCGCAATATCATATTCCGCTTATGGGGTAAGCACAAACACTTGATGTTCCAGGAGATAATTTTCACCATTTGAGTCATAGTGAGCTGGTTCAATGTTGGCATAATCATATGGGAATATATCATCATTATTAGTTGTTTAGAGACCATAAAGGGCTTAAGTCATACGGAGGAGGATGGACCGACCATACAAGACGAAGAACACCCACAGAGAACAAACACAAAACAACAGCAAAAGAACAGAAAAAGAATTTAAAAAAAGTACAGCACTCAGAGGCATGTTGAAAATGCACAGCCTCCTTTTAGTGCAAAAGTGACCTCACTTTTTTTCTAGTGATCCAAATGGAATCACACTTTAGCTAATCAGAAAGTAGAATATAAAATGATAAACAGCTCCTAAACATTCCGCCCCAAATAATAGTTATCATATGTTAATAGCATATTGATCCCTAGTTAATTTTCATCCAGCCCCCAGCGTTTGGGGAAATGGAGGAGAGGGGGGAAGGGGAAAGAGGTCCCATATCCACCCACCCCTCTTGCCCCGCCTCCCCCGCCAAAAGCAGAACATACAAGTAAAACATTTAGTTCACCTTACCTTCTTCCCTCCAAAGTCTCAGCAATAGCGTAAGAGAGAAGAGAAAGAGACCAACGAATGTTGTTAAGAGTCCCAATGGGATTCACGTAAGCCACCATGTCACCCATTGGTATCCGCCATATAATAAAGCTAGTATATCAATCTCAATGTTCATGAACAAATCAGTGCCCTAACAACTCATGTAAAAGCCAAGGAACAACAACACTAGTAAGAAAATATAAAATCCGCAATAAAGTTAAAAATAAACCTATCCCTCCGAACCAGACGAGAAGCCCTCCTGTCAGCTCGTTTCTCCTGGGCGGTGAAGCCCACAATGAAGAGGGCAGTGATGGTGCTATTTTTTTCTTGCGGTGAAGACGAAAGCTGTGAGGTTAGACCATCTCTTCCTTGTAAATTGTCAGCAGCGGTGAAAGTATTCAGGCTTTGTTTTGCCTCTGACAGTGATATGAAATGTCTTACAACCACACATTAGTCAGTCACTTTGAAGGTGGCAGGGTATAACATCTGGAAACGAATTCCAATGTAAAATAATTTAGAACAAAGTGGACTGAAGTCCGGTCTATTCCTGGTAACCTTGGCTGAGAAGTCCTCCAATAATAAAAGTCCTGCAATATAATAGGCGAGCCCATTTTGTGATAAGTCCATAGAATCTCCACTTTGTTACTTCATTTTGACATTGTGCGGCAGTGTGGCTGAGATCAGTTGATCTCGGCCAACTCTTTGCGCACAATCCACTAGACAAAAATGATTTAGAAGTAGGGCTGGTAAATCTAACTCACAGAATTTCTGGAGGTCATAGGGCTTCATAGATTCAGGTATGCCCACCATTCTCAAATTGCTTCTATAGAATCAATTCTCTAATTCCTCGATACTCTCTTGCAAGATTATTTGATGTTTAGAGGTGATCTTAAGTTTGGTAGTCAAGATGTCATTCTCATTCTCTAGGGAGAGTACATGATGCTCTAATTCCTCTAAGCGATCTGCATGGGAGTGTTGGCTCCAATGTCACATGGAGATCTGGAGCAAAGAGCCTGGTCACCTCTACTGCCAGCTTTTTTAATCTGTGAAAGGTGAGCTTTCTCCCTGTACCTGATCATCAGCAGCATGGTTTCTACCTCCCTCATTCTGTGTATATGCTGGGGATGTTGGCGCCAGCTTGGGCTGCTTGTTTCTGGCAGGAGCGGTTTATAGCAAAAGTTTTTCCCAAATCCGCGGGGGATAACCAAACATATACGTGTAGGCGACATCCAGGCCCACCTAGGGTGTGTTTGAGAAAAGGCAGGGGGTCACGCGTGACTTATGAAGGTTTGTCAGCTGGGTTTTTCACAGAGATCACACAACTCACATCCAGTCGCTAGCAGTGGAACTTGAAGACTGAGATTTAGGTTTTAAATCTGTATAGATGGAAGAGGGGAAATCAAACATGGGTGGTAAAGACAGAGAGATAATTCAATGGATTTATGCAATTCAAAGAGACTTGTCAGCGTTAGGGCTTGTTCACACGACGTTTTGGATCCGTTTTGGATGCGTTTTACGGATCCGTTTTTAAAACCTGCAAAAAAACTGGAGAAAACTGCTCCAAAAAGCGAATCCAAAAAACGCAACAGCTGACCCTTTTTTTGGATGGAAAATTGGATGCGTTTTGCATGCGTTTTTCCCCGGGATTGTTTTTTTTGGAAATCCGTTTTTTAAGCTTTTTTTAAATCAACCTATCAAACTGCAATTTAAATAAAAATATAACCTATCAATGCCCAAAGAAAAAAAAACTTTTTTTACCTAGTGTCAGTCACTTACATACCCCCTTTTTGATTTTTTTAGAAAACCGCCCTCCCCCTATTTATTTTTTTTTTTAAAATCAACCAATATTTTCAAACCCACCCCTTTAAAAATTAATTAATAACAATATGTATAAACAAAAAATTTTCAAACTAATATTTATAAATTAAATATATTTTAATATTTTTAATATATATATATATATATATATATTTATGTCAATATATAAAGTACATTTATAACTATTAACACATTTATAATATTATATAATTTAAACTTTTGTATATAATTTATATATAAAATATATTTTTATTAAAATATAAAAAATATATATTTTATATATACTATTATATACATTTATTTATATATATATATTTAATACATTTATAAACTAAATATAAGCCAAACATAATTTTAAAATTTTATATTTAATTTAAACCCAATGTTTTAGGGATGGTTTTTGGCACGAAAAGGGGATTAAAACGCCCCCCAAATGTTGCTGGTTTTTGCATGCTTTCGGGATCCAAAAACCCCTCCATTTTTTCATAGGGGGGATTCTCCTTGCGTAAAACGCAAGAAAAAATTGCATGTCAATTCAAAAAACGGATCCGAAAAACGATGCGAAAGGCGCTTCCGGCAATAACTCGTGGAACACGATGCGCTTTTGCCCATTGAAAGCAATGTTAATCACACTGACAATTGTCAGATCCGTTTTACGGTCCAAAAAAGGGTCCGTAAAACGGATCACAAAAAACGCGTTAACAAGCCCTAAGATTACAAATAAATTATTTAGATCAACAAATAATTGGATCTCATCTATGCTAGCAGTTGAGAAAAGGGATAAAGCCATGCCCAAGAGGCTGAGTTCAGCAGAGAAAAGACTAGAATTTGAAAAGTTAAAAAAGGTTTCATTTTGCTCTTTTTTGTCTGTGGTCATTCTTTTGGATTTCTACATCTAATTTTTCCCTCTTGTTTTCCTCTTCTGATTTCATTTTAATTGTTGCTGTTGCTTGTAAGGGTGAAAAATTTTGATATTGTCATTCGATGAATCTAATCCTCTCTTGCTCCCCTGGGTATGCTACAGTAAAGAGGGGGTCTGCTGGTATAATGGGTGGTGGTGTTACCTTCTTAATTTCAGCCTGGCCATACTCTGGGGTTGTAGCTTCAACTGCCTATGTGTTCTAGTGAGGTGTTGTGCAGAATAACAGGCAGGAGATAAGGAATTGAAGTAGAATTCTACTAGAGTTTTACTCAAAGCTAGGTGGTTTTTACATAGACAGACTTTTTCCAGGGTTATACTTTGAATTCCCAGTTTGGGCAGCCCATAATAGGAATGACTTTTCTATACCTGTCCCACATACACCAGATTATTCAAGCTAGGAGTCAACATTTCCCCTGGCGATCTTGTAGTACATCTTTTATGCTAGAGTATTACCAGAAAGGCCAGAGGCGCTTACTGGTCACCAATGGCCACGAGTTCTGTCTAAGGATTAAGGACTAGGCTATTCCTTCCTCTGTCAGTTCTGTCTCTCCTGTCTTAGGATGTCTCCTTTTCTCCAAATCTTGATCTTTGTGCCAATCGCCTCTGGTTCTCAAAATGTAGGAAACCAAGGACTCCAAAGTACTTGCTCAGCTTGAATAGGTACTGGACCATAACTGTACAGTACCTCCCTTATCTATTCCAACTAATAACAACAACTACTTCATTCACTGACTAACTGCCAATATCTACCTATGGGCCTCCTATTTATACACTCTGGCCCCTACCCTCGTTTCCTAGGTAACATCTCCTGATATGAGCTATTCAATCAGGTAGCCCTTCAACAAACTTTCTGAGCTCAAGATGACATTACATATTAACAGTAACAACCACTACATTAACATATTTCAAGTCAAGTTCAAATAGTGCAAATATCAAAGATGCTTATACAACAATACAGGGCATATTTAGAATGGTACAACTTCTGTAGACTACATGTAGTGAGTGGCGCCATGCTCGGGCCCGCGGGCCGCAGGCGCATCCGTGCCCTCTCCCCGGGGTGTCTGCCGGGGACGGGTGGCGCCGCTGGCTGCGGGACCAGCTGCGGGCGCACTCGCTCTGTGTACTCACCACACCACGTTCCTGTTCCTTCCACGTCCTCTGCCGGCGGAGGCGCGCGCGCCCGCTCCCTGGGGCCCGCGCTCGTTCTTGTAAGTTTATAGGGCCAGCGCGCTAGTAATCGACTAATTGCCGGGCGCTGCCCCTATATATTGGTTCGGTCCACGGCACTTCCCTGCTGGATCTATGTTGCCTTGTGCCTTAGAAAAAGCGTTCCTTAAGTGTGTTCTTGCCTTGCCGTGTACCCGACCTCTTGCTACGTTTCTCGACTCCGAATCTCTGCCGCCCGCTCTGATCTTCCTGTCTGCCCACGACTACGGTTCTTGTCTCATGATTCTGTACCTCGCTGCACCTCGGCCGCCACCGCAAGCCCGCCACGTCAGGGGTAGCGACCTGGTAGAATCCTGCCGCAGCAAGTCCATCCCACTCTGGTGAAAACCGGGACCTACTCCCTGGCGCGGTTGTTGCCACTGCTTGCGGTGTTCCAGTGGATCCACTAACCCGGCCGTTACACTACAGATATGTGGATAACATTGAAATTTTGGTAGGGAGGTTTAAAAAGTCATGTCTATAGCAAGACAATCTCTTTACCTTTCGCAAGGATTTAAACACACAATGTCAGTGTTGCAAGGCAGTTAGTTACTTTATCAACTGAGTCACCATGGATTCTGTTTTAGGTAATGGTGTGCAGGCTAGATGCCATCTCTGTACCAGAATGTACATGTTTGAAAAACACACAAAAACTGCAATATAGTATACTACTATAAACATAAAAGTTAAATACAATGAACAATTGTATTTTAAATAGAAAATGTTTTTTGTTTTTTTTTATGGTAGTAAAACCCTACATATTTGGTATTGCCAGAATTGTATCAACCTGCAGAATACAGCTAACACAACACTTATATCAAAGAGTGAATGTGAAAATAAAAGCAGAATCCCAACAAACATTGCGCAAGTATGTCTGTTTTACATTTTGCCCCAACTAGAATTTGTTTGTGGTTTTCCAGTATATTCTATGGTACAGTGGATGATACCATTAGAAAGTACTTCTTATCCAAGTAAATAAAGGACCTCATATGTCTATGTAAATGGCAAAATGATAAAAGGCTGGGAGTAAAAAATGAATTTGACAGAAAAAATAAAATAGGCTGCGTCATGAAGGAGTTAAAAACCTCCATTATAACTGCTGTAAAAAAGAAGAAAGAGTGCTTCCTAGTGTATTATTTCTTATTGATACTGAAGCTTTAAAAAATTACTTGTCTGAAAGAGAGGAACATTCCTTACAGATGGGGATTCCCTTTTGCCCTTATTGTCCGCCGTGGTGAACACACCTACACCTTGCGCACCCCTGAGGACTTACCAGTGTTTATGCGGGACTTACAACTTCCTGATGTCTCTCTGCCTGATTGGCCCTCTATGTCTTTGTCAATGGGGAGGGGTGCTGGAGCCCGTGGTGACTCTCTCCTTTCCCATCCGGACGCTCTAGGTCTGCCGCCCAGGGGACCCCGTCCCAAAGACTCCTGTACGCTCAAAACGTACTTAATCACCAGCAAGGGCCCTTCTCCCAATTTGGCCACTGTCACTTGAGAGACTCTGATTGATGTTCCTCCTAACGTTCTTGCTTTGCAGGTTTAGCTTGTCAGTTATATAGGTAGTACAGGTATTTTTGTTCCTTCCCTTTTCTTCTTCCCTTTTAGGTGTTCTATTGAGGAATGTTTTTATGATGTTTTTGCCTTCACATTGGTTTAACTCAGGCGTAGTGTCAGACCTTTGCCTGACTAGGCAGCAGGATGACACTTGCTGTTATTGCCTTTACTACAATGTTTTTGGATTCTCTTCCATTAGTTTTGTTCATTACTGTTTGGGAGCGACTTCTATGGCATGCCTGTCATACACATTCCTCAAATAGGGTTTGGACTGCCTTCTGGCCACATGTGGGCCACCTGGTTTTCCTGGTTTTCAAGATTATTTGTAGTTTTTTGTGCAGGAGTTCTATGTTCTTCCTGTTTTGTTTTCCTGTACCCCCCTCCTGCCTGTTTTCTTTCCACTCCTTTTTTTCCTTTTCCACCTTTCCCCCGCCGGATGCTGGAGGTGCGCGACACATGTATGTTTCCTAGGCTTAATGGGAGACCTTAAGCTAGTATCCTTCAATGCCAAGGGCCTAAATATTCCTAGGAAACGCTCTCAGATCCTTTATCACTTTCATCGACAAAAGTCCCACATAGTCTCTCTTCAAGAGACGCATTTTAAAATTAACCATGCTCCTTTAATCAAAGATAAATATTTCCCTCAGTGGCATTTTGCTCACTGCCCTCATTCCAAAACTAGATGGCCATCGCCATCCATATGTCCCTAGTTCATCGGGTTATAGAATGCATATCTGATGCAGAGGCCAGATTCCTCATTCTAATCCTTAACATCAACGGTCACGATTTTACAATCGTTAATGTTTACGCTCCGAACAATGGGCAGGTTGCTTTTCTGTTGAAGGTCTTTGATGAGTTGCACTCACGGGCCAGGGGCACTGTCTTGTTTTGTGGGGATTTCAATCTTACCCTTGATCCCACCATGGATAACTCATCCGGGCGTTCTTCCATGGCATATTCAGTTATTAAACGTGTTAAGAGGGTCCTTCTCCAATTTCAGTTATTAGACGGAGGGCGGCTTCAACATCCATCCGATAGGGACTATAGCTTTTTCTCGCAGCCCCATAACACATATAGTAGAATCGACTACATATTACTTCAGCATAGTGCCCTCCCGTGGTTGCAGTCTTCCTCCATAGGTAATGTGTTAAGGTCTGATCATGCTCCCATCTTTATTTCCTTGTGTGTCCCTTTCCTTGCTGCCCATGTCAGGCCCTGGAGACTTAATGAGTCCTTGTTGTTGAATTCATTGCGTTTGGCGGAACTCAAGCAGACGGTTGAGCACTTCAGGTCGGACAACGCTGAGGATCCCACTTCCCCTCTCCTTCAGTGGGAGGCTCTGAAGTGTGTTCTCCGTGGGATTCTGATTAAGCACAGTACCCGCCTTAAAGAAGCCCGGATAACAGCAATTGCAAAAGCGTTGCAAAAGGTAACCTCGCTTGAGCTCCTACACAAACAAGCTCTTTCCACTAAAGTCTTGCAGGATTTACTTCTGGCCAGATTGGAGGTTCGTTTACTGTTTGAAGCTTCCTGTGGTAGACTCTTGCAAAAGGGTCAAAGCAGGTTTTATTAATATGGGAACAAGAGTGGTCGGCTCTTGGCAAGGACCATTGGAAACAGGACGGCACAATCCTTGGTTGCCAGCATCAAAAATAGCACAGGCAACCTGGTACATTCCACTCCTGAGATTGTGCATGAGTTTCAATCATTCTACTCCAAGTTGTATAATCTTCCAGGTGGCCGATCTCACCCGCTTTCCTCTGGACAGGAACCTCTCTCCCCGTTTCCGACACTCCAGGATGAAGTAATGCAGAAGCTGGAGGAGTTGGAATTAGCTGTTGGGGACCTCCCTAGTGGGAAAAGCCCGGGGCCTGACGGCTTTACTGGTAAATTTTTTCAAATTATGCTCTCCTCTCTTTCCCCAGTTCTTTTGAATGCTTTCAACGTTGTCTCTGCCTCTTCACCCTTCCCCAGGGAGACCTCCGCGGCCCATATCACAATTTTGCCCAAACCGGGTAAAGACCCACAAGTCTGTGGCAGCTATAGACCGATCTCCCTCAATGTGGACCTTAAAATCTACGCCAAATTGCTGGCGAATCGTCTCAATCCCCTCCTGCCAACCCTGATCCATCTGGACCAAGTGGACTTTACCCCGGGTCGAGAGGCTACGGACAATACGTTGAAAACATTAGACATTATTCACTATGCTCAGCTGCATGGGGAACCCTTGATGATCCTGTCTCTTGATGCTGAGAAAGCTTTGGACAGGATCTCTTGGGACTCTCTGATTGATACCCTCAAGCATGTGGGACTTGGCCCCGTTTTTACTACCAAAATATTGGCACTCTATCAAAACCCCTCTGTGAAAATTAAAGTCAATGGTGCCTTATCAGGTTCCCTGGACATAAGCAGTGGTACCAGGCAGGGATGCCCCTTGTCGCCTTTACTATATATTTTAATCATGGAACACCTATTGGCCATTGTGCGATCCAACTCGGACATCAAGGGAATAACGATTGGAGGGCAGGAGCTTAAGTGCTCGGCTTTTGCAGACCATCTGTTAATTTATTTAAAGGATCCCTTTATAAGTTGATCGCCCATACCCCCGAGGAGACAATTAAAGTACTGCACACTTGGAGCTGTGGACCCTATATCAAACCTCCCGGGACTTTCAGGCCCTCTTGGGGTGATGGATGGGGTCTCTTTCTGATCCTACCATTCCCTTCACGAGTAGGGGGGCTAGTCATAGGTGATTAGGCCCTTAGCTATTGAAGCTTTTATTGGGACAGATCCTCCCATTATATAGCTTTCGGCACGGCGTTTTGTGCTCCTCCAGTGTCCGGCGGTGTGGAATCCTTTTCCCTTCCCTTTCCCTTATCCTTCTTTTATTTGTTATAATTATTGCAGTTTCGGGACCACTTCGATTTAATGACCTTCAGAGCTCTGGTCCGCCGCGGGTGTGGAGTCTGTTATACTCCACCCAGGGCCGGGACGATGGCTAGGCGGAGGTAGGCGATAGCCTAGGGCGCCACCTCTGTTAAGAAGAAAGGGGGCGCAGTTATGCACAGACAACCATTCATGAGTGCTGCAGTAGCTGACATACGTAGCTAAGCAGCAGCTGGCTGATCTTTTCCCTCTCCGCTGCTCCGTCCCGCTCACACACAGGCCTCTTCTGCCCCTCTGCTGCGGAGCCTCACTCTCTCTCACTCTGTCAGAGAAGCTCACTTCACTGAAGCCCCCGCCGCCCCCCTGCTGCTGGCAGTGCTGAGGGTGACAGGACCATGATCTCCTAAAGTCCTGGGAGCAGATAAGAAAGTCACAGACAGATGACTTCCTCAGGAGGTGCGCCAGTCCCTCATGGAGCAGAGCAGTAACTTCTTCCTGCTCTCATGTAAGTGTCTCGGCAGCTGACTGCTGAGGCAGTGTACCCTCCCACCACAGCCTGTGCTCTCTCAGTACTAAGAAAATACATGTTTGTTTTTTTAATAATTATCTTTGTTCTTGTCATTTTTATTCTGGTTGCTGAGTCCACTTTGTCAGTAGTAGTGGTCAGCACTGCTAACTCATCACTTGCTGGTGGCTTATGAAAGCTAGTTCTCGCAGGTATCAGCCACTTTGCATCCATACAAGCTTTAAAACTGGATGCAGTCTGGCTGATCCCTTTGCGAGACTTGCCATTCATAAGACCACGACGTTTCATTTTGACTATATTCTCTGGGAAATACTGAGAAACGTGAAAAACAGTCCTCCAACGTATATCATGGTGTAGCCACGAAGAATAATAGCGCAAATGTGGTACAAATAAGACTTTTTGCTCTGTTTTTCTCCATGATATATGTTAAGGGACTATTTTTCACAGTATCCCAATGGTTACAAAGGATGTAGTTGTAAATGATATGTCAATGGCCTCTCAGTAACAGAAATGTGTTCCGAGTATGTAAAAAAGGGAAAGCCAGTAAACGCTCATATTTTTCTATGATTGGGACGATTTGCTGCATCCCCTTTATAGTACTGACCATTAGGAAAGATTAAGATGACATCCATACATATTATCCAATTTGTGGTAATTTTATGGTCTTGTGGCTTTGGTATGTATTTGTCTGATTACCGCCTTAAAAGGTTTGTCTAGGGCACTATTTTTTTTTATTAATAGCACACTGCTGCCCCTATAAAAATAAAATTTAAACCCTCTCTTCTTGCTTCGCCTAAAGTTCCAGTGCTGCGCTGTCTTCACCTGCCATCATGCTTCGTTTTTTTTTACGTTCTCCTTCCAGAAAGCACGTCACTGCTGCAGCCGCTGATTGGCCCGCAGCAGTCATGTGCTCCAGTGATATTTTTTACATCTAAATGCCAGCACCACCAAAAGAAACAGACTCATTGTAGTTAATAAAGGGCTTTTGGGCGCCATGGGTTTTATTTTTTTTCATGGAAACAATAGCACAGGATGCTATTTAATTTTCTTTTTATGTAAAAAAAAAAAAAATGAAATCTGACATAATGGAGGCAAATCAAAATCCTAAAAACCTACAGTAATTGAAATCAGTAGGTGACCATTCCTTTCCGTTTTACTCTTGCCTAAGTGGAATAGAACACAATGCAGATGTGAACCAGGTCTAAAGGGCACTATAAGTTTCAGATATCAATATTAATCTGTTATAAGTTTCTTTTGTTATGGGAATTTTGAAATTTCAACTACACGCATGCAGGGAGAAGAAGTGTGGGGAGGGGGGGGCGCCATTTGCCTTATGTGCCTAGGGCACCAAAATGTCTTGTCCCGGCCCTGACTCCACCTTCCAGTTGTGGATGTTTAATATGTTTTTTCTATATGTTGATACGTTAATCGGTGGTCACAGTATTGAAGGCCGATTTGGTACTCAGAAATTTGTACTTACACTGTAGTGCCTCTGTTCATTTTGTGGTTATACGTTCATTATATATTTCTTGAAAAATTGTTCTAATAAAAATCTATTATGTGGAAAAAATTACTTGTCTTCACTCACCTTTTCAGGTTGTGCATTTGGATGGCACGACTCCCCTACAAGCCTGTTTTATGGATCACAATTAGTCCTCAGATCTCAGACTCCTCGGTGGCTGCTGCTTCTCCCACGCTTTAGCTCCCAAATGAATTGGGGCCAGTTATAGTACAACTTTATCAATCTGTTAGCACTCACCCAGGATTAACCAAGGTGGGGAGTAAAAAGTGAATTTGACAAAAAAAAATAGTCTGTGGCGTGAAGGGGTTCAAAACCTCCATTATTGGTTGCAGTAATAAGGATCACAGGGTGGCACAGAGCTTACAGACAGCAGTAAGCAATGCTTAGCAGAGTAAATGAAGAGTGCAGACTGAAGAAACAGAGGAATATTTAATTCATGACTGTCATCCTTAAAGATGACCTATCACCTTCAGAGAAATCTCATGAAGTAACAGAATACTAAAATACAAACACTTTCTTAAATATGCTTCATTAGGAAAGTCAAAGCATTTCACCTGTAATTCAGTTTTTTAAAAAAAACGCTGGCCCTTGAAGACAGAGCTGAAGTCTGGCCAAGTCGGCACATGACAGCGTAATGGATCACTGTGTTGATAGTTGTAGGTTTCTGAGCTGGGAGAGTCCACTGTGCAAGGGGGAGTCTGAGAGTCTACATCATGTGCACACCAGCAGCAGGGTGATATAGATGCCTGTGTGCTATGGAGGAGGAGGCTGAAGGAACAGGTAAACTCTATCACACTATGTTCTCAGTGTGCTGCACCTTCAGTGTATGTAGTTTCAGCAAAAGAGAGATGATTTTCACCTCAAAACAGAAGATGGAAAACAGCGCAATGTGCGTTACCAACGATTTAGAATTACTATGATGTTACAGCAATTCTGCTCACCTTATTTAGCTGTACAGATTTGGTACAGCTCAATATGCACGTGTAAACGGTGTCTCAGGATAAGAAGCTTTCACAATCCTCTTCACTCTCCCCACATGTATACGCAGCAGCTCAGGTCCTCCCGCAACACAGTCATGAATGACTTCGAGACAAGGTAAGTATAGGAACGGAAACGTACTAAATATAAAATTTCCTCGGGGGTCCTATTAGCACTTCCTTAGTAGTGTAACATAGAAGTATTATGGTTTGAAATACTCACTATAAACCAACTATTTTTCCGTTAGTTTCTTTAAATATAAAATCAAGGCTACGCGTTTCACAGCCAGCTTGACTGCTTCCTCAGGCAGTGCATGATACAAGTGTTCTAACAGCCATCTTTAAATACCACAGGTGATACAAACTGAGGTTGGTTACTAATACTGATTTTCCTATCTTTCTATATATCTATATAAATCTGTGCATGTGCTAACTACAGCTTAAAAAGACTCATATTAATTATATCTACAGCTAACTACAGCTATAATATATTTTTTTTTTTTTATTTTTTTTTTAAAGGGTATTTATATAACATTGATGAAATAAAAAAACATTATATATTTTTATTAATATTTTTTAGATTTTTCAGTTTTATAATAATTTTATAGTATTTATTTATTACTAGCAGATCTATGGACACCTAAATTGTATATATCCCTCGAGAAAAATAGGAAAATCAGTATTAGTAACCAACCTCAGTTTGTATCACCTGTGGTATTTAAAGATGGCTGTTAGAACATGTGTATCTTGCACTGCCTGAGGAAGCAGTCAAGCTGGCTGTGAAACGCGTAGCCTTGATTTTATATTTAAATAAACTAACGGAAAAATAGTTGGTTTATAGTGAGTATTTCAAACCGTAATACTTCTATGTTACACTACTAAGGAAGCGCTACTAGGACCCCCGAGGAAATTTTAAATTTTATATTTAATAAGTTTCCGTTCCTATATGTACCTGCAGTGTATGTAGTGACAGACTCAGATTACCCTGTACAAGTAGCTATGTCCTCAGCTCCCCCTGCACAGTTGGTATCTCCCACAGCATGATAAGGATCTCCTGAGTCACAAAGTGAAAGTGAAACCTGTTCCCCTGTAATACTGACGTAAACCCTTTGATTTGCTAATGACATGTATTTGAGAAAAGTCATATATTTTCATCTACTACCTATCACCAAATTTTTTAAATTTGCTATGATAAGCAAATGTAAAAAAAAAAAAAAATTCCAATATAGCTTAAAAAATTAGGACACATCACTGTTTAAAAGCTCTCCTCAGGTCTTCAGAGCTGTATGCACATGTGTCGACTTCAGCTCGAAGGCGCCTCCAGGGAATCACATATGATTCCCAGCATCCCTTGCGCCCATTACGTCACACGCAATGCACGATGGGAGACTAAGTCCTCCAGATCTGAGCTCCAAGCCCTATTTTGCTTGTACTGTGCAGCGCTCTGCTCAGGGGAGAGAGATCGCAGCAGCCGTCAGTTTATTATCACAAAACAATAGTTTAGGAAACATTCAAATAGGTATTGTTAGTAGGGTATGGAGTATAGGCATACTGCCAGCATGTCTGTACTCCCTGCCCTGCAGAAAACACAAGAGTAGATGGTACGTACAGTACCCTTCACTATACAGTACCCTTCACTAAACAGCCGGCAGCTGCAACAATGTTTTTACTCTGCCCAGCACTGAATGAGCTTAGCGCTGCACACTGCTAATAATGGGATATAATAGGTTATTGAGTAATATACTTTAGACCTTCTATTATTTTCTGATAAACCTCTGGCTGTCATCCCTACAAAGAACAGGAGCAGCGGGTGCTATAAGGTGTCAGATGTTCCCCCACTGCTATGACAGGGAAAAGTTTATAAGAACATTGATGTATGCAAACTGTGTCTAAGCAGTACAGCACTGAATAAGCTCAGCGCTGTACACTAGTGATAATGTGGATATAATGCACTATTAATATACTATACATCTCTATCACTTACTAATAAACCTCTGTCTACAATCCTCACAACAGAGCAGATATGCGCCCACCGCTCCTCTGTTCTAAGCAGGTCTCGTAGCCATAGGTGTATTAGATAGTGATAGAGGTATATAGTATATTATTCAACAATACATATACATATACAACAATACATTATATTCCCATTATCACCAATGTGCATTATATTCCCATTATCACCAATAAACAAAGTCCACAGAGTGGCACTTGCTTTCTCTTATCTGTTAGTAAATGGAGTGCAGGGAGATCATGATGTGTAGAGCTGCAGAGCTTCTGCTTAAGTGGCAGCTGCTTTAAGAAAAGAATTAAGTGAAGTTCTGTCACACTACCCATATAATTTAATATAACATTATATAATATAACATTTATTTGTAATTAAATAACATAAAATTATATAATTAATAATAATTTAAAGAATATAGAAATATAAAACCGATACAGCACTACCTTAAAAAAATAAATATAAAAATCAGAATGAAATTTTAACCTTAACATCATTAATTTCTCTATAGAAAATCAACTTGATGTATTGCACTATTCTCTATAGTTCAGTAGTTAAAGTTAGAGTACAAATATTACAGTTCTTAAATATGATTGACAGTAAGACTATGTTCACAAGGCGTCTTTCAGGACATATTTCGGGGTATAACTGTGCTGCAATACACCCCGAAATACATCCTCTAATTATGGTAATCATAGTTCTCATACAGAGCTATGATTACCTGCCATCTTCCTCGCCACGTATTGAACGGCAGAAGAAAGAAGTGATAGGGAAAATGAAAAGGGAATGTAGCCGGTCGAGGGCCGCACCACCCGGTACTTTAAAAGAAGGCGCTGAGCAGCTCGTTCTTCTAAGGGTATATTCACACGGCGTATTGCGGCCACAATACACGTCACAATACGGCGGGTGTTTTGGAAGCACGCGCTGATCAGCACATAATTCCAAAGCATGCATTGTCAGCGGTGCGTAAGCACTGCAAACAATTGGTATGTCACTTCTCTCCCCATGCGTACGATACGATCGTTTTATACACACAGGGAGACGACACATAATTCATAGCCCTCTATCAGATCCAGATCTATGAATTGCTATAATTGTGTCACGCATTTTGACGCGTATGAAGCTCAATAGGTGGCAAAATGCGTGTGCAATTACGTTAGAAAATAAGCCATGTGAACATACCCTAACACACGGCGTCTTGCGGCACACACAGGTACATGTTTCAAGATGCCATGGCAACATACCCTACGGCCATGTTCACACGGCTTATTTGGGCGCAGATTGGAGCCGTACTGGGCGCCGTATTTACGCTGCAATACGGCTCCAATCCGTCCCAGTAACTACGGTAATCCAAAGTTCTCATAGAGAACTATGGATTGCGTCTCTCCTCCCCGCTCGGCGAATACGTCGCGGGGGGAGAAAGTGACATGTGAATTATTTACGGCGCGTACGCGCCGTAGATAATGATAGTCTATGGGGCCGGCGAGCTGCCGGCACCCCGCCCCGCTGCATGATTGCCGGCGTAATTGCGGGGCGAAATTCGTTCCTGCAATTACACCGGCAATAAGCCGTGTGAACCAGGCCTAAGGGTGCTTTCACATGAAGCACTTAATGCTGTGCATTTCTGCAAAATAAAAAACAAAAACGCACCAATAATGCTCCATGTGAAAGCACCCTAATAGCTACTTATCCATTGTAACATTCTAACCACTGATACTTTTGTAGCAGGGAGAGCATTATGAGGTAGTTGAAACAGAAAAATTTTAAAGTATGATTGACCTTTAGGAGCTTCTGTTCTTGTCTATAGAGAATAAAGCAGTTCATTAAGATGAATTTCTAATGCAAAAAAATTTAACTATTAAATTTTGTTTTTTTGTTGTTGTTTTTTTCTAATTTAAAATCTTACAAAATATATATTTTTTTATACTTCAGATTTTAATAAAATTTTTATTCATTGAAGTGTAAAGTAGTTACGGTTTTTTTATGCTGTAGAAATTTTTTATGAAAATTTGTTTTTTGTTCTAATTTTTTGATCTTTCATTTTGAAAAAAATTAAATGAAACACATTTTAATTATATGTTTGACACTTTGAAATTTTATTTTGTTGTTATAAGCCTTTATTCTACATATGGCAGTAGCTGTCACCCGAGGTCTCACTGGGTCTTCAATTGCACCAAACAAGATCACTAGGATAGTTTCTATTCAATGACATGTTGTTCGAACACCTTTTATGTTATTTTTAGCCTGCTGTGATATGAATCTAATCACTGATAATACAACGCTAACTCCTACATGCTATATTTTTTTAAAATTTATTTTATCAATTTTTATATTAATTTTAGAATATATACATTTTTCATTTTATATGACAATGTTATATATTTTTATAATTATTATAATGTTTTTATTACTTTAGGGATATTTTTTTGAAAATAATGGATATTTTTTGCCTATTGACATTCCTCGTTCATTTAAGATAACTTTGGGCTCAGGCAGACCACTTTGAACTTGGTCTGCCTTGTCCTGACAGTTAAGCTCCTACTTTTCGTGTTCCACATTCATAAATATGTCTAATCATACAAATCTGGTGCGACTAACCCCTAAAAGCCTCCACAAATTTGGCGCTTTCAAAAGTGCTGTGGCTGGCACATAATGCGCCAAAGTTTGTACGACTGTTTATATATCTAATAAATAGGGCTATGCCAGGTTTTTGACACGCCAGAATAGTTGTGCAGCCCCGTTCATGCATTTCGCCCTTAGTGTGTGAGTGTAGTGAGTTTGTGTATGTGTGTTCATGCAGGTAGGTAGTAAGTGTAGGACTGTGAGCACTTTTGCATGCATGCACGTATGTTCATTGTGACTGTGCATGCTTGGTAAGTATGCACCGCCCGAGATCCTGTGGGACAATCTTGGAATCTAGGGGCTGTTCTAGGTGGGTGGAAGCATGTCCTGGTAATCCGGGGCATATGGCTTGAGCAGGGTTGCTGTTAGGGCAGTACAGCCGATACAGTCATATGGGGAATTGACACACTGTAAAGCAAGACGGGCCTGTGGCTGCTGGCAGCTGCAGCCCCCTTGCTTCACAACAATGCCAGAAAGTGCAGGCCTGCTCTTTCTGCCATTTAAGGTATCTTAATTGTATGTGTGTCCTTGCGATAAGCATACAATTCATATGAACAGCTGAAACATGAAAGCTGTGCACTCCCTGCCATACATTGCTGTGCAGGCAGAGCGATGAAGTGACAGTGACGTCATCGCACCACCTGCGCTGCTTCCTGTCCTAGGCTACAAGCCTAATGCACCAGTCTTTGGCCCAAGAACAGGCAGACTCACCAAGGGAGCGTGGAAAGGTTGAGTACCTACCTACTGGGGGCTAGCTAAAGGGTATGGACAGAGTGAGGCTATGTGCACACAGCTTATGACAAAATGCCTTCCAAAGTCCGATTTGCGCAAAAAAGGCGGTTGGTTTTCAGATTTGCCGTCAGTCCCTTATATTCAATGTACAGAGCTGATGGCAAATACATGCAGGATCCGTCAGAATATACACCATATTCTGCTGGATTTTAAACCTGATGGTAAAAATCCTGTGTTGTATAGACTACAACATGGATTCTTCCTTGCTGTCTATGCAGAATAGTGTAACATCGGATTTTCGGTGGAGCCAAAAATCCGACAGTATTTCTATGCTATGTAGACATAGCCTGAGAGTATGAGGGCTGAAAGCGCCCTGAGCAGAATAAGTTCCATTCCTGACAGTAACCAGGCTCTTCCCAGTACCCTTGTGGCTCTGGGTACTAGGTTGACAGGGAGGGGAGAGGGGGTTAATATCAACATTGGAGTAACATAAAATAACGCTGTCTGACACCAAGCCCCAGCATTACTAATATAGGTGTCTGATAGACGCCTTTCCATTACTAACACTGGGATAAAATTAAAAAGCAAAAAAAGAAGACTGTTGCTAAAGAGCTCCCACAGCCATGACTGCAGTGCATACAAGCATGGAATGCTGGCGTATACAAACATGGAATGTGTGCACATGGCGTTTATAGGCACAGAGTGTTGAACTGCCATTCGCAAGATGGCCGCTCCCATCAACTCTTTACCTGATAATTCTCACATTACACAATGACTGTAATTATGGTGATTATGCTGCCAAAGGTAACTTTTTTCATGTTTTACTATATTTACATCCCTCAATCTTTAAGACAGCTTAGTATGTTCAATGGTGATAGCTCCTCTTTAAGCACACGAATGACATAGCAACAAGGAAATCTGCTTTAACCCCTTCACGCCACAGCCTATTTTTTTTCATATTCGTTTTTGCCTCCCCTTCCTCCCAGAGCCATAACTGTTTTATTTTTTCATCTACAAAGACATATGAGGGCTTTTATTTTGAAGGACAAGATGTACTTTCTAATGGTGTCCTTCATCATACCATAGAATATACGTTTTCTATTTTTAAAATTTGCGTGGTGGCACCATTTTCTGCGCACAATAACTTTTTTGTACTAACACCTATGGACTTGAGTGAGGTTGCATTTTTTCACTGGCTAAAGTGTACTTTTTATTGGTACCAGTTTTGAAAACATGCAATTTTTTTGATCAAGTTTATTCCAATTTTTAGGGGACATGAAATGACCAAAAAAATTTAATTTTATTTCTTCTACGGTGTTTTGCGATCGGGATAAATTGTTATATTTTAATAGATTGGACTTTTTCAGATGCGTCGATACCACATATGTGTAACTTTTTTATTATTTTATTTTTTTTATTTGCAAAATGGCAGAGAGGGGGTGATTTGAACTTTTAATCTTTTTTATTTTTTTTAAAACATTTTTTTTTTTACTTTAACTTTGAGTCCCTTTAAGGCACTTCACCACTAGGGGGTGTGATCATTTATAAAGCCTAATGCATTGTAATACAATGCATTAGGATGCAAAAAGATGGCAGTTTTACTACTTCCTGTCTGGGGCAGAAAGTAGTAAAACAGAAAACATGGCAGAGATGCAAGCCTTCACAAGGCTTCCAGCTGTCATGTGAAATGATCGTGAGCCAGCGATTTTGCCGCGGGCACCCCGATCGAAGTGAGGAACACCATGTCTCATTGATTTAGGTGCAGCGGACATTTTTGCCATGGTTTCTAATGGGTTAAACCCATTACGCACTGTAACCGCTGAGTGTTAATTGCAATTAGCTACAAAGCCCCTTACCGGCACTATGACGTACTCATACTTCATATGTTGGTAAGGGGTTAAAAATTAAATCAGAAATCTACTGATTATCTGGTAACAGTAAAATCAAGGCAAACAAAAGTGCAAAAGTATATGTGGGAATCTGCTGCACTTGTGCAGAGCTAATACAGGCTGTAGGAATACAAGTACAAAACCTGCATAAGTTAAAACCATGCTGACTATCACTCTTAATATTATTTTCTGCCCCTCAAATAGTTTTTCACAATAGATGTTAGGCTCACGGATCATCAACTGTATATGCACGATCTAGAGCCCTTTTTGAAGATATAAATGAGCTCTCTAAAAACAAAAATTACAGTAGACACAAAAATTCATACAAAACAGACTAAGAGCAGCTATTATCAAATAGTGATGTAGAAGCCAATTGGGAGGGCTTTAAATATACTCTGGGGAAATGGATAGCAAAATATATTCCTATGAGTATCAAGTATAGGTGATTAAAACTATATCCAACATGGCTTCTACCTTCTGTTAAAAGGGCAATAAATAAAAAAAGGCCATTTAAAAAATATGTCAGAGGGGTCAGCATTAACCTTTGAAAATGACAAAGAGCTTAATAAAATTTGTAAAAAAAAAAGTGATCAAATCAGCTAAAATACAAAATGAAAGATAGGTGGCCAAGGACAGCAAAGGACAAACCCCAAGAAATTCTTTCAACATATAAATGCCAAAAAGTCAAAGTCAGAGCATGTATGATCATTAAATACCAGTAATGGGGAGCTGGTCACTGGGGATCTGGAGAAGGCAGAGCTACTAAACAGGTTCTTCATCTATGTATATACAAACGAGGAGAAAGTAGCTGATGTGGACGGGACCCAGTGCGGATGTAGGTGATGTCAGTACTAATAAGTGCAGTGCTAAAGCTGATGAGGGTGGGCCCAGTGTGGATGTAGGTGGTTTCAGTATTAATAGGTGCAGTGCTAGAGCTGATGGGGAGGGCCCAGGGTGGATGTAGGTGGTTCTAGAGCTGATGGGGGCAGGCCCAGTGTGGATGCAGGTGGTGTCAGTACTTATAGGTGCAGTGCTAGAGCTGATGGGGCGGGCCCAGTGTGGATGTAGGTGGTGCCAGTACTGTTAATACATCGTCTGTTATAATTAATTGTCTCAGTGTAGAAATGGTCCAAACCAAGTTAAATAAACTGAATGTGAATAAGGCTGCAGGCTCAGATTGATTACACCCAAGAGTTCTTAAAGAGCTCAGCTCAATTATCTCTGTGCCCCTGTATATGATATTTAGAGATTCTCTGGTGACTGGTATAGTGCCAGGAGACTGGCGCAAAGCAAATGTAGTTCCCATCTTCAAAAAAGGCTTCAAGTCTTGCCCAGGTAATTATAGACCAGTAATTTTAACATCCATTGTGGGAAAACTGTTTGAGGGGCTCATAAGAGACAATATACTGGAATAAGTGGCTGAATACAATATTATAAGTGATTGCCAGCATGGTTTTACTAAGGACAAATGTTGTTAGACCAACCTGATCTATCTTTATGAAGAGTTGAGTACAAATCTGTATAGTGGGGCGGCTGTGGATATAGTGTTTTTAGACTTTGCAAAGGTGTTTGACACTGTCCCTCATAAGCATTTATTGGGTAAATTAAAGTACATTGGGATAGAAATAACTGTGTAATTGGATTAAAAACTGATCGTACTCAAAGAGTGATGGTAAATGACTTCTACTCAGTATTGGGTCATCTTTTATTCAATGTATTTATTAATGATGTTGTGGAGGGGATTAATAGCAATTTATCTATTTTTGCAGATGACACCAAGCTGTGTAGTGTAGTGCAATCTATAGAAGATGTTTATAAATTTCAAGCAGACCTGGACACACTGTGTTTGGGCATCCACTTGGCAAATGAGGTTCAATGTGGATAAATGTAAAATTCTGCATCTGGGTACTAATAATCTGTAGGCATCATATGTATCAGTGGAAAAAAACTGGGAGAATCACTTGTTGAGAAAGATCTGGACGTTCTTGTAGATCACAGGTTATAGAACAACATGCAGTGTCAATCAGCTGCCTCTAAGGCAAACAAGATATTGGCATGTATAAAAAGAGGCATGGACTCGCGCGATAGGGATGTAATATTATCGCTGTATAAAGCACTTGGAATATGCTCTTCAGTTCTAGGCTCCAGTTTATAGAATATGAAAAGGAGTTTGAGAGAGTGCAAAGAGGCAACCAAACTTATAAGGGGAATGGAGCATCTTGGTTATGAGGAGAAGTTAGTAGAATTGAAATTATTTAGTCTTGAGAAAAGACGGATTCGGGGGGACATGATAAATTTATATAAATATAAAAATGGTCCCTACAAAAAGTATGGGGAAAAATTATTTCATCTAAAGCCCCCTCAAAAGACAAGTGGACATTCCCTTCGAATGGAGAAAAAAGAATTCAATCTCCAGAGGAGAAAAGCGTTCTTCGCTATAAGAACTGTAAATCTGTGGAATAGCCTGCCGGAGCAACTGGTCACAGCAGGTGCAATTGCGAGTTTCAAGAAAGACTTAGATAACTACGTGAAATTAAAGAATATTAATAGGTATGTAGCCGTATAAAATTCTAGAACCTGTCTGATGGCAACTCTGGGATCAGAAATGAAATCTTCCTTAGAGCAGATTGGTTTTTGCCTTATGGGTTTCAAAGCATTCACCAGTAGGGAAAGTATGCTTCAACTCTTTTTCTTCCTTCCTTCACCCACGTTTTCCCCACCTTTTGTTGAACTTGATGAACATATCTCTTTTTTCAACCGTACTATGTAACATTAAACTTATGGAACATTAAAAATGTCTATTTCCCTAAATGTATAGTGGCTTTGGCCCCACATAGAGGCATTAGAGTTAGGAACCCACTTCATTACGTTACTGTAACTCAGTAGGTGGACAGGGGCACTAAAGACCTCTATTTTATAAATGTAAAGAGGATAACCATAATGCATTTAAAATGTTTCAGAAGTTCTGTCTTGGTATGAGTTTTAGTGCGTACTGTGTGGTACTGAAATTTCTGTTTTGGAAAATATGCTTTTTGCATTACGGTCAAAACAGTGTGCACCAGTGTCTCTCTAGGTTGCATTGGACGTGCCTGCTATTTTGTTTGTTTTTTTGATGGTAGCAAACCACATTTGCCTTGCGCTAGTACCAGTGAATCTCTAAATATTATGAACACGGGGACTGAAATATTATGAACTTTATTTGGCATCTTTTACTGTGTTTAGACGGGCCCCTCCTCATTCCCATAGTTAATATAGCAGGCTTATATATTGTCCACAAAACTTCGCATATTTTTTCATAAGTAGTGCACATCAGAGTAAATAAGATGTACTGGGTGTTAGATGTTGCCACGTGTTAGTTTTGCTATTATCCTGATCCCACTAGTACTATACCTACTTCATTGTCACTGAACCATTTCTTTACCAATCTCAACATATGATTTTCATCGTTGTCCTGCTGGTACACTATGTCATCCTTTTCATACCCCTAGTACTCGAGTGTATGAAGAAACTCATCTTGCAGGACACTCACAAATAGCACAGCATTGAGACCACTATCAATCCTGGTCAAGTATCCAATGCCTTTGGTTGTGAAACAACCCCATATGATCAGGCTTGCTACACCGAATTTGATAGTTCCTTCAATTTCTCAATCTGTTAACCTTCTTTTCCATTGATTCTTTAAGACCCATTTTCACCCATCAGATCCCAGTAAATTAACTTTCATCTCATCACTCCAAATCACCCATTTCCTATCTTCTATTGTCCATTTTTTGTACTTTTATGCAAACTTGAGACAATGCATCGTTGATGATATTGAAGTTGCAGCTTTTTCACCTTTTTTCGAGCCACATTTCCAGACTTGTGCAATGGGTGTTGCATTGTGCTTGCATGGATGTCTGTGATCTCACTATTACGAAGCATACAAGCCATCTCCACTGCCGTGTTTGTCACACCAGAACTGATAGACCTTGTAATGAGCCAACTTGTTGACTCGCTGTTTTGTCTGGACGTCCACCTCTTGACTTTGGAATGACTTCATTTCATATTCTTCCAGCTATCATGGCCTCACATGATGCAGTCTGGCAATTTTATTGCCCAAAGTCCCCACTATAAGAGTGGATGATGTGGGTTTTTCCCAAACCCATTTTTTTTTAAAACAATTTTAAAATAAACAAAAAACCTGAGCTATAAGGAATATTGAATGGTTGGGATTTGTAGTATAAAAGAAAAAACATTTTTTCCCCACCAAGCGCAAAACAGTAACAAGGTTTAACATGACAAAATTGAAAAACTAACCTATGCTAAATGTTACAAGTCAGATTTTTTAAGACGCAAGATGATTCCCTGTAAAAAGGATGGGGTAGTCTAACATTCAAATGAAAAGGGTGGGAGATAGGGATCAGAAAGTAAAAAATTCAAAAAATCATTACATAGATGGGCGAACGTTCTAACGAAGTGGAATTCTTTAGAATTTCAGGGGAAAAATTCGGTTCTGCACGAACCAAGTTTAGATGATTCGAGGGAAAGAAGCTTCTTTTTTTTTTTTAAAAAAGGGGCCCAAAACACATGGGTTACTGGGGCAGAAGACTCTGGGGAGGAAGAAACACCTCAATGACAGTGCAATTTTAAACCAATCATGATAGCGGGTCTGTGATCACAGCCCTAAAAAAAGATTCCATCTTAAATTTTTACACTTCTCACTGTGTGTTTTCATAAGCTTTTTTCGCTGCGGACTATATTGAACGTATTGTAAAAAAAATCTATTTTAAACAGCGCTGGGGGGGAAAGACCAGTGTTATTATTTTGTTTTAGTTTGGGGGGTTTTATTTTTCCCAAAGGGTGGGGGTGGTGTATTCTTTTCCTATATATCCCTAAATTTTAATTGGTTGTTCTGTATGGTATTTAAATTCCCCAAAAGTTTTTTTTTAAAACCCCCTTGATTGGGGTTTTTAAATTTTGGCACTAAAATACGGGGTGTTTTTTTTTTATTTTGCCCCTTTAAAAGGGGCCAAATTTTTACTTTCAGTTTTTTGTGGGGTTTTTTCATAAAAGGTTTAAATTTTTAAAACTTTTTGTTGTGGGGAAATTTTGGGATTTAAAATAAGGGTGTCTGTTTTTTTTTGGTCCCTTTATAGGGTTTAATTTTACATTTTTTTTCTGTAGGGTTTTTCCCATCCCCAAAGGTTTAATTTTAAAACCCTCTTGATTGTGGGGAAATTTTGGAAAAAGATACAGGGTGTCTGAAATTTTTTTGGTCCCATATAGGTCTAATTTACATCGGGTTTTTTTGTGGGGTTTTTAAAACCCCAAGGTTAAATTTTAAACCCTTTTTGTTTGTGGGGTTTAATTTGGAATAAGATTGGGGTTTCTGTTTTTTTTGGTCCCATTTTAGGCATAATTTACTTTTGGGTTTTCTGTAGTTATTTCTTTAAAAAGGCTTAAATTTTAAATTCTTGTTTGTGGGGAAATTTTTGGACAAAAAATACGGGGTTTGTTTGTTTTTTTTGGGTTTCCCTTCCCCTTATTTACTTTCTGGTTTTTATTTTAGGGTATTTCATCCCCAAGGTTTAATTTAACCCTTGGATTGGGGGGTTTAATTTGGACTAAAAAAAAGGGGTTTTTCTGTTTTTTTTTTGGGTCCCAAAGGGGGCTAATTTTTAAGATATACTCGAGTATAAGCCGCCCCGGTATAAGCCGAGGCACCTACTTTTCCCAAAAAAAAGGGGGGGGAAAGTTTATTGACTCGATTTAAAAACCCTTTTAGGGGGGGAAAAGCAGGGGGAAAAATAGGGTTTTGAATTTTAAAAAAAAAAAATTTAGAAAACCAAAAAAAATTCCATAGGAGGTATAGGCATTTTTAATGTCCCCTTGGCAGTTTAATGTCCCCATAGGGGGGTTATAGGCAGCTTAGGGCCCCATAGTACTAGGCGGTATAGGTAGGAAATGGTTTGTATAGGCGGGTTTATAGGTAGGCTTTATAGGCAGTTACTAGGCAGGTATAGGTTTTTACAGGCGGTTTATAGGTAGGTTTTATAGGCAGTACTGGGAGGAAATGGGTAGGCTTATAGGCAGTTTTGGCAGGTATAGGTAGGCTTTGGATTTAGGCAGGTTTTAAGGCGAGTTGGCCCCCGGGTATAGGCATTTATTTGGCAGGTATAGGTAGGGTTTATAGGGTACTGGGGAAAGGTTTTGGTGTACTAGGCAGATATGGGTTTAGGTTTTGGCAGCCTAGGCAGCAATGGGGCAGTACTGACAGGTTTTAGGAGGGGGTAGGAAAAACTTTTTTAAAAAACAAAAACAAAACCCTTTTCCTGGCCCCCGCTCCCTCCGTCCCCCTTTCCAACGGGGGGCCGGGGGCCCCCTGGGTTTGTTCGGTCCCCGCCGCTTTTCCGGCACAGGCGGGGGGGGCGGGGGGGGAGGGTCATCACCCCCGGGGCCGCAGCGTGGATGCCATGCACGTGCCTGTCCCGGGGGGAGCTGCGGACAGCCGGGGCCGCCCCGGAGAGTTTGGGGGCCCGCCCGGGGTCCCCCTGGGGGACCCGGGGAGCGCTCGCTCTGTCCCCCGCAGTGGTTTTCTCTTCCTGTGTGCGCCCCGGGGGGGGGGTCGCTTTGCGGGGGAAAGAGATGACGGCAGTCCCCGGGCCAGCGCGGGCCCCGGGAATTTGTCAGCCGTGCTGGGCCCCCTTTCAGTTATTGGCTTTTGTGGGGACCCGATAAAAATGAAGCTTTCCCCTGTCAGCACTCGGGCCCAATCGAAAAGCCCCTTTGGAGTGCCGCAATGACTCGAGTATAACCCGAGGGGGGGGGTTTTTTAAAGAAATTTTTTGTGTGAAAAAACTGGCCTTTAATACTCGGGGGTATATACGGTTATTCGGGTTTTTATGTAGGGTATTTCATCCCCAAAAGGGGGTTAATTTAACCCTTGTTTTGGGGGGTTTTAATTTGGGATTTAAAATTTACAGGGTGTTGTTATTTTTTGGCCCCTATGGGGATTAATTTACATTGTTTTTTTCTTGGGGTTTTTCTTTACCAAGGCTTAATTTAACCTTTTGGGATTGTGGGGAAATTTGGACAAAAATTTCAGGGTGTCTGTTTTTTTTTGGGCCCAAAATAGGGCCTAATTTACATTTCGTTTTTCTTTTTGGGTTTTTTCTTCCCCAAGGTTTAAATTTTAAACCCTCTTAAATTGGGGGGTTAATTTGGATTTAAAATACGGGGGTTGTCTGTATTTTGGGTTTCCCCATTTTACCCCTAATTTACATTGTTTTTTCGGGCCGGGTTATTTCTTTCCCAAAGGGCCCTTAAATTTTAAAACTCTTGATTGTGGGGTTTAAATTTGGCCCAAAAAAATTTTACGGGGGTGTCTTTTATTTTTTGGCCCCTTTTATAGGCCTAATTTACATCGTTTTTTTCTGTAGGGTATTTCATCCCCAAGGTTTAAAAAATATAATCTTTTTTTGGGGGGTTACTTTGGAAAAAAAATAAAAAGGGTGTGAATGTATGATCGGGGTTTTCCCCCTGTTTTTTTGCAGAAACCTGGCCCCCCGGGGCCCGAACCCCGTTTGTCGGACGCAGGGATGCGTGTTGGGCGCAGCGTTCCCCAAATTTAGCTGCGCCCGCATTAAGGGGCGGGCAAAGGGGCCCGGGGTTTTGGGGGCGGGGGTAGGGGGTTCCGGGGCGGGACGGGGCCCGCGCTCAAAAAACCTTCCAGGCATTTTAACGATCGCGAGTCGGAAAGTGCGGCGCATTCCCAAGCTCCCACCAAGCCCCCCGAAAGTCAAAACCTATTTTAAATATTGGTCAAAAGGCTCCGGCGGGGCGGCGAAGTGAAGCGGGAACGTAATTTGAGAGGAAGATAGAAGATCGCAAAAGAAATTGGGCCCGTTTTGCTCCGGCAGCAGGGGGTTTAGGGTTTCCCAAAAAAATTCCTTTAAAAAGGGCGTAAAAACTTTTAACTGAAAAAGAGCTCAAACCTTAAAAAAAAAAAAATCCCTTTAAAAAAAAAATCACTTTCCAAAAACCCTAAAAACGGCGCAAATTCAAAAATTGGATATTGGAAATTCCCGGGAAAATACATTTAATTCAAATTCTAAAAAGCAAATTTTTCTTTGGGTCGGAAAAAAAAGGGCCAAATTAAAAATAGGGGGGAAGGGTAAAAAACCTTTAAAACCTATGGAAAAAATTTGGGCCAATCAGAATAAAAGGGGGGGACAGTTCAAAATACATTTTAAAAATGCGGGAAAAGGTGTTTGGCTGAGCTAGGGGGGGGGCTTGGCTACCCCAGCCCAAATCAGAGCGCGAGTACTTTTCCCTTTTAGTCTATGGAAGTTCGGCGCAATCCCCTTCTCGGCGTCGGGCGCCGTCGGATGGGGATTGAATAAAAAAATATTTTTTATTAATTTGTAAAACATTTCAGATAAAGAGGACACCCTTCTCAAAAAATTAACGCAAAATTAAACCCCTAACAACGCTTTTGACGCCGAGCCCGGCGCTACAAAAGGAAATTTGAATAAAAGAAAAATCCCGGGGGAAAATACAGAAATTTCCCAAATTTTTTAAGCTTTTTGTTTGGGGTTGGCTAAACCCCCAAATTTCAGAATAGGAGGGGCGGGGCCCTTTCTAAATATGGGGGAGAAATTGACCATCGGGAATAGGAGCGACAGGGCCCCTTTCTAACTTATGGAAAAAATTTTTGACCAATCTTTATTCAAAGTAGGGACAGTTTCCAAAATACAAAAAAAAGGGCAAAAAAAGAGTGTTTGGTTTGAAGCGGCGGGGGCTCGCCCGGGCTTAGCCAATCAGGGCGAGTTACTTTCTTTATGGGTTTTTTTCTAGGGGAAAAAAAAATTTCCAGAGCGACCCGTTTGTGATTGGCCTTAAGGGTTAAAAGAGGGCGGTTATTTGGACCAATGGGAGGGGCGAGCCCGACCCCCTAGGGGTTTAAAGGTTGAGCATCCCCAAATTGGGGTATCCAAATTTTTCCCGTTTGGTTTTTAAAGTGAAAATTGGGGGCTTTTTTCGAAAAAAGGTTTTTTCTTTTTTTAGTAAAAGGATCATTTTTGGGTAAAAAATTAAAAAATCAGGGAATTTTTTTTTAAAACCCCCCTTTTTTCTTTTTATTTCACACCCCAACAAGGCCCTGGAAGAAGTTAAAAATTTAAAAATCCAAAACGCCCAAATTTTTGGAAATTAGGGCCTTTTTTCTTACCCAACAAAAATTTTGGTTAAAAAAATTTCCCCAAGGGAAAAAGAAAAAGTCACGCCTTTTTAAACTATCCCCCCCCCCTGTTTTTGGGTTTTTCTGTATTTTTAAACCTTGCCCCTTTTTAAATGATTTCAACCCCAAATCTAAAAATTTTGGCCAGAAGGGCAGGTTATGTATGGTTGGGGCCGATTCATTTTTTTCTTATGGACTTTTGTTTATATTTCCAAAATCGGGAGACCCAACAAAACCCCTTATTTTTACCCCCAAAAAATTTAAAAATAGGGGAAAAAAATAAAAGTCGGTTTCAACCACCCCATTTTTATTTCCAAAAAAACCCGGGACCCTTTTACTATCCCTGCCCGGGGCCCACACCCTGACCCCAAACCTGCATACCCCCAAATTAAAAAGTGCCGGAAAAGAGGGATTTTCAAACCACCATTTTATTTAAATTTTGGACTTTGGGATTTCCCTGCGGGGGTCCGCAGAATGAGCCCCAAACCTGCATAAACCCCCCACATTTAAAAAGTGGGGAAAAAAAAGGAGTCTTTAAAACCCCCATTTTGTTTCACTGGACATTGATTTATCCCGGGGTCCTGGGCCACAGCATGAGCCCAAACCCTGCATGACCCCCACATTTAAAAAAGTGGGGAAAAAAAGGGGTCTTTTAACCCCACCTTTTAGTTTTCATGGAATTTGGACTTTTACCTGCCCTGGGGCCACAGCTTTGACCCCCAAAACTGCAGCCCCCCCACTTTTTAAAATGTGCCAAAAAAAAAGGAGTTTTTTTTCAACCAATTTTTAGTTTCACTGGAAAATTGCCCTAAAACCCTTTTGTCTGGGCCCCAGCTTGGCCCCAAACCCTGAAATTGCCCCCACTTTAAAAAGTGCCAAAAAAAAGGGGGTCTTTCAACCCCCTTTTTTTGTTTCGGGGGGTCATTGACAAATACCTGCCCTGGGGCCCCGCATGACCCCCAAAAAACCCTGCATGACCCCCACTTTTAAAAAGTGCCGGAAAAAGGGTCTTTCAACCCCCCTCCATTTTAGTTTTAAACTGGACATTGACTATCCCGGGTCCTGGGCCAAAGCTTGGGCCCCCAAACCCTCCCTTGCCCCCCAAAATTTTAAAAAAAGTCCCGGAAAAAAGGGGCCCTTTTCAACCACCATTTTAGTTTCAGGGAAACATTGCCTATCCCTGCCGGGGGCCACTCATGACCCCCAAAAACCTGCATAAACCCCACAAATTTAAAAAGTCCCGGAAAAAGGAGTTTTTAAAAACCCCCTTTTTTGGTTTAAACTGGACTTTGACTTTTCCTGTCCTGGGCCACAACTGAGCCCCAAAACCTGCTTGTCCCCCATTTTTTTTAAAAAGTGCCGGAAAAAGGAGTTTTTAAAACCCCTTTTTTATTTTCCTTTGGACATTGGCTTTTTCCTGTCCTGGGCCCAGCATGAGCCCCAAACCTCCCATGACCCCCCTTCTTTTAAAAAAAGTCCCGGGAAAAAAAGGGAAAGCCCTTTCAACCACCATTTTATTTTAAGGGGACATTGCCCTATCCCTGTCCTGGGGCCCAGCAGGCCCCAGGGGCCGGGAGTTTCCCAAGTGGGTGGGGTTTGAAACCCCGGGGTGGGGGTCCGTCTTTCTTTTTTAACCCACCCCAGGTTAAAATGCCCCTGTTGCGCAGAAACAAAAAAACTTTTCGTGCTGAAGCAGAGTGCGGAAGGGGGAAAGTGTGGAATCCGGGCCTTCCTCTGTACACAGAAAAATACCGGGTAGGGGGCTTCCCCCCTCCGTAGGGAGTGGGGGCCAATTGAGCTTACTTGGAAATATGGGGGTTTAACGCCCCTTGTTACCCCCAGGCCCCCTTTTTTTGGGCTTTTCTTTTTTCATTTTACTCAACGTGCTTGGGGAAATGGGTCTCTGTACTTTTTTCCCCGGTCTGTGCTCCTTACCCCATGTTCTCTGAAAAACCCTTACATTGGTAAAAGTTTTCCTGTACCCCTTGTAAAAATTCAGGGGAAATTTTTTTAAACACCCTATTTTGTTAAAATGAATTTTTTTTAGAAATTTAATTTTTTGGGAAAACACTTTTTAAAATAGGATGGAATCCCACCTTTGTCTTTGTTTCTCTTTTTTTCATTGTAAAAAAATTTGGGTTGTTCAATACGGGGATTGAAGCAAAAGTTAAGATCTTGCAAAAACAATTTCATTTTTGCTTTTTGGTAAAATTAAACCCCAGTGTCCTACATTTCCTGTTTTGACAGAAACCAAATCCCCCTTAAACCCCACTCTTGGAAAATTGTGCAGAACAAATGTCTGTTAGAAACAACTTTTTTTTTAAAAGGGGGGAACCTGTAGTATGCGGGCCAAGGGTAACAGAAAAATCCCCCCCCAAAAAAAAATTAAAAGCATGCCCCTTTTGACCCAAACTTTTGGTCAATTGTGAAGAACAAATGTCTGTTTAGAAAAAACTTTTTTTTAAAATTTTTGGACCTGTAGTTAAATTGTTTGCATTAAAGGCAAAAAATGACCCAAAAAATTTAAAATATTTAAAAATTTGGAAACTTTCAAGAAAAACTTTTTAAAAATTGTGATGGGGAGAAATCCCCCTTAGGAAGCCCCTCCATTTTAATTTCCAAAGGGGCCATTTTTTATTAGGCTGTTTTTCTCAAAAGAAACCTTTTTGACCCCAAAAAATTATAAAAATGAATTCTCACCCAAACTTTTAAAAATTTTTGGGGGGGGGGGGGGGGGGGAGGGGGGAAATCCCAAACTTAAAAAGCCACATTTCTTTCCCAAAAAAGGGACCAAATTTTTGCTGTATTTTTCCAGAAACTTGCCCCTCTAAAAAATTAAAAAACTTCTAAGAAAAAAAGTGAGGGGGGAATACCCGGTTTGTCGGGAAAACC